>PPLR02000053.1:0-41200 GCA_003706535.2 Teunomyces kruisii | reverse complement strand
CTAGTATCGCTTTTAGCGATTATCTTTTAAAACACATCGAGATACCCTTCATAGGTTTTGGAAATTATAGTGTTGGTTCTCCTCAAGACCATACAGGTATGTTGGTATGCGCACGACCTTTTCACAAGCTAACCTATGCAAAACCAACATAGAAGCTTCCTGCATTCCATATATTGAGAGGAGGCAGTTGGCATTTTCAAGTGTTTATTGGAGAGGCGGTTTAGGCAGCTCAATATCTAACCTCATGTGCTGTTGGTTTGAGATAATCTGAGGACTGCATAAGTCGTGGATGGCTCAATTATATATGCGTCTAAATACGTGCAAACCAACTCAAGACAAGTACATTTCAGAAGTACGAAAGTCACGATGAAGAGAAGTGCAACTCTTGCACAAACAAACTTTGAGATACGGTAACAGTTTGCACACTTGGGAGAATTTTGACTCGGTGTGAGACTACTCGGTCAATTTTGGGTAACAAGCAACAAGCCACATTCCACTGATTTAGGCAAACATCCTTTATGGCCAGCTGTTTGACACGGACATGTCAATATCAGGTACGACATTTGTGGTCACAATTATCCATTGAAGTACATATCGCAATCTAACGTAAATCTCCTAAACGAGAGTGGCAGCATCATCTTCAACATTTCTCGGTAACCGTTGAGCCACTACCAAAGTAATAAACTCGGGTAGAAAAAATAGCACTAGCATTGAGAAAGTGACCATGAAGCCCCAAGCAGCTAGTGGTGTTTCAGGGTCCCATATTAAACCTCCCGTATACATTATGAAAGTAAAAAAAAATTGCAAAAGAAAAATGAAACATTCTACCTCCTTTGCAAACCCTTCTCTTGGCATGAATTTTTCTTCCGAATCTATGTGAAATACAGAGGCTCTCCACGCAAGTTGAGGAAATGAAAAGTGAATCAGGGCGATGTAGAATCCCAAGAGTTCTATTGGTTCAATCTCACTATTGAAGGCAAAAATTAGGGGAGAAAATATTTGGATTATACCAATTGTGACTTTCAAGAGGATGTGCAAACAATAACTCGATATCTTTGTGTATGTTATGTGTTCAGTTGGTGGCGTGAGGTGAAATTCAATCGCCAAGATCCCCAACGTCGAACAACTATATTGGAGTAACGAACATCCGACATCAAATGAATGCTTGTTGAAGCCGTATACAATGAATGGAACAGGCATGGTCAACATGCAACCAACCACAACCAACCACAACAGAACCAAAAAAATATGTGTCCTGAGCAAATTGGTTCGGCAACAAGCCAACACTATTAGAACGAGTACTCGATTTCCTATTTCAACGGCACCGGAATGGATTTGCGGGATTCCAAAGCTGAAGCATATCATTGATGCAGCTAATGTTGCACTGCCAAGGATCGGGGTACAATTTTTAACCAAAAAGCCAAGTACCGTGGAAACGCGTTCTAATATAGACTCGGGTGCTGATACGTTTGGCTTCTCAGCACAATTGCTATAGGTGTATGATGGAAGGATACTGTTGTCCTTCTGCGTGTCACACACATCATTGGATAGATAGTGATCGGATTCAGACGTCGCTGTTATTGATTTCTCGTGGTTTGCAGGAACGGGTGTTTGAAGTGGATGCAGCATGTAATCAGGGTGTTAGATAGCATTAGAATTATTTGCAATACGTCATGGTTATATAGCTCCAAAAACCAGAACATTCTGTTAGTTCTCCTGATTTGGGTATCCTCAATACACAACACAGTTGTGATCTGGAAGCATAACATTATGCCGCATTTTTTCAAATTATCGCGATAAGGATTGTTCGAGGGGTATTGTTTTTCGCAGCAATTACGATGCATAATCAAATATAACCATGAGACCTGCGGTTGATGCTCAAGTCGATGGTAATGTTATAGCGGGAATTTATAGACAAATTTATATACATTATACAATATACAAGACTTGGAAATTAATTAATTGTCATTGGTGAAGGAATGCCAGTCATGGGTCATTACTGAATGTGTGTAAAATACAACTTAAATCTCCTGAACGGGAGAACGGAAACTTTGGAAAACTAGAAGATAAGCTCTTACTTCGAATACCTTTGGAAAAATAGTAATGCCACCCACGTGTACTTACCTCCAGGGCATTTCCATCGTTGAAACAGAATACCGTCAAAACTTCCACTCGACACAGCAAACGATTCCTGAGCACTCTGACCTTGTGATTATCGAGAGGGTTTTACAAACCCGTATTTTGCATTCTTTGAAAATTACGCGCCGTCTTACGTGCTCAGATCAGTGGGTGTTTCTTCTAAATATCCTTGATTTAACCAAAGAGGGTGTGACAATGTACACATATTGTCAAGCTTCTGCTTATTCGTCCAAGCTAAGAAACATTATCGAATCACTTGTCTCAGATGAGAATTTCCCAACTATTATAATGCAATTACCAGTATTCCAACTAAAATACAGAAGATGCACTGCCATTTTCAATGAATTGAATTTGGCCTTGAACATTGGACTTGTCAATGGAAACTTGTCCCGAGTGGCCAAAATTGACTGCTCCAAGTTCTATTCCGTCAAGAAGACCTGGCAGATTCAGATTGCCTCAATTTTTGCGTCTAAAAAGTAGACATTATTTTTTGAGTATGTTGCGATATGTAGCTCGAAGCTTCAGATAGGCATGAAGATCATCTTTTCCGATGTTAGCAAACTTTGTCAGAGACCTTGGAGATAAAAAAATGGTAGGTTTGTAGTAGGTTTTGTACATATAGATTTTGCTTATGGTGGATGCAAATTTATACTGGAGGTTAAATTGGTTTTAAAACCTAACGCACTCACAGATATACACGTACGTACACGGGTGCGGTACATCCGGAAATAGCGGTGGGATATCTGACCAACAACCTTCCCTTAAGTATTTACGCACAAAGCGTCGGTTATCTTGATCAACATCTTTGTCTTCTTGTTCTCTGACGAACGTTAGGGCATAGTAGTTGTGATCGTTATATTTCAGATCGATCTAGTAAATTTCCGCGGCTCTGTTGTTCCGATCTAACTCGGATCAGTACTTGTCTCCACTTTTGTCTTGATTTTGACTCTGTATGTTCTCTCTCTGCATCTTTGGTAGGCATTCAAAGGCATCTTCTTCTCCCCGTCCAACAATCTTGGACCCACTATTAGAGATGGACAGACGTATCACCCTCCTGTTCCTCATTGCTGATCATTAAATCCAACAATATCACTCTGCGGTCCTGCAAACGGCGCATTATTGCCTTGTGGCGTGGCAACGAATGGTGTGGGGTCCGAGTAACCCATCATCGTGTGGAGACTTGGTGTCTACTTGATGTCATTGTCACACAATATTTTGCATCAATCCGAGGCGATATAGTTTGCTGTGTCAACGGTGGGCACCTCCGCCTATTAGTTTCAATATTCAATCCTGGACCCTTCTGGATGCTTCCTTGAACTCAATCCTAGGCTGCGACATCCAAGGAGTTGTTCTTGAACCTGGAGGTGGGTATCGAGTTCTTGAAGTTAACAGCTTCCACAGGTGGCAGGAATCATTACCCACTGATTGATACAGTGGCCATTGAGACATGCACCTGACTATAGATACCTATGTTGAGTAGAGACTAGAACAGATTTTGGCGATTGTTAAACATCCCGATACCCTTTGTTGATCCTCGGTATAGTTCTGGCAAATTCATGCACCATGGTGTCCTTGAGAGTCTTGAGAAGTATGACAAGTCACGATGAACGCAAGCTGTTTTAGAGAATAAACACTTTTCAAGCTGGGAAGATGTTTGAAAGCTTTGAAGTAAAAAGCGGAGTATAAAGTGGAGTTAAATGTACCCAGTAAGTTTAGACGGGTGTTTAGGCACAGACAACTGTAGAGGAACATTCAGATAAGATTTTAGTCCGGACTTGAGATAGCAAGCACGACACCTATTCCGGGCCAAATCGGGCGTTTCCAGGCGGTTCCAAGCGTTTCCGGTGTTTCTCGCCCTATTGGCGACTTGCAGCATTTTTCAGGTATTGCTGCATTAGGCGGCATGCAGCAGTCAGGGATTTCCGGAACTTTTCGAACTACCGACATTTCAGGCTGTTACAAGTTTTCGGGTCGATAAGCGATGGGACTGGAGATAGTTTGAGATGGCTTGAAGCGTGATACAGATAGAGAGAATTAGTAGAAGTAGGTTCTTGGTGGTTATTTTTAGGCCGTTGGAGGCCAGGAGTTTTCTGTTTGACAATGTATTATTCCGCTCTGCGAGTAATCCTGTCTTTTCTGGCGATATGCGACGTGGTTGTGTTGTTTCAGAGCATTTCAGATATTTTCGGTGCTAGACGAGGGATTGGGGTTGCGGTATTTCTGTTCATTGTTGCTGGTGGGGTTTTCAGTTATTTGGGGAGTTTGGAATAGGAATGGATGGTGACGATGCAAAGGTAACGAGGTCAGGATAACATCTACAGTTAAGGTAATCGCCTACCACATCTACTAGAAGCCAATTGCAGCTCCAGAAGCGAATGTCGCTATTCTTGAAGATTTCTCGGTATTCTCTCGCTAATCTCTTACTAAAATTAAGTTGCAACCGTTTTTAGACCTCTAGAGTATCTTACTTACTATGTAAAAATGCCATGACTAGCACAGCACTCAATGTTCGTACTTCTGGCCATTGATGGTGGCCACGATCCGTCTCGTGTGCTTGTAGGTGCGGAACTCGCACAACCAGATGCCCTGCCATGTTCCCGTGGCCAAGCGGCCGTTGGAGATGGGGATCGACAAGCTGACACCGACGGTGGAGCTCTTGACGTGGCCGGGCATGTCGTCGGGACCTTCGTCGGCATGGACGTAGAAGTCTCCCTCGGGCACCATGCGGTCCAACGACGCTGTCATGTCGGTTCTGACGTCGGGGTCGCAGTTTTCGTTTAGTGTCAACCCAGCACTGGTGTGCTGCAAGAAGAGGTGCAAGATGCCGACCTGGTACTGTTTGATTTGCGGCACCTTGGCGAGGACTTCGTCGGTGACGAGGTAAGAGCCCTTGGCCCGGGGAGCCAAACTGAATTTCACTTGTTCCCACGACATGGATGGACGGGTGGAGTAGTCGGTGGTGAAGGCGGGCGTGGAAATGACACTGGATGAAACGGCCTGTGTATAGATGCGCCCAGAATTGGCAGTTTTATGGGAGTTGGAGCAACCGTAAAGTGGTGAGATGAGGTGAGATCATCGGAGGGGAGAGTGAGGACGCTTACGTAACCTTGGGCAGTGGCTTACATAATTGGGGGCACACCGAGAAATTTTGTGGGTCGTGGCCCGGCCAGAAACGTCCACTACGAAGAACGTAAAACGGATCGGCAGGTTCAGCACGACCACCCGAAGCCAGGGACATGCAGAGACGCCACCGAAAGGATCGCACGGAAGCTGCATAATTCCACACTGCATCCGGATCTATTTACATCTGCGCTAAAAGCTCGGAACGGATGCTTCTAGTTTTCTCCCACCAGCGATAACACGGAGAAACCCAAGCCCCAAACGTCATCACCGCGGGCAAAACACCACGACCGCACGCGAAAAGATAACTTCCGCGCCGCCTTATTTCCGAAAATAGTCCCCCCCTCCTCCCAAACCGTTGGTGTCAACAGGGAACATAATGGTGCTGGACGGAAATGTGTCCGGCCCAAAAATAAACGGGACAGCAAACAAAAAAATGTACCAGCCGCACCTCAGTGTTAGTAATAGCACGGGCAGCAGATTAGCTCTTGGTAAGAACGAGGAGCAGCAAGAACAAGACATCCGAGGTACGGTGGCGGGTTCTAGGCTCGGCATAACCACCGGCAGGGTACCTACACCACAATACACCAGTATATACACACCATCACTACTCTACACCAACTGCGCCCACCCTCGTAGTTTTCGGATGGATGAGGTAATCTGCTCGTCGGATCTTGTTAGCTCCGCGTCTGCACGGTGTTAACGCACACGCTGCCGTTCCCTCATCTCATTCGGGTAATTTGTTTTCTTTTTTCGCTTTCTTTTTTTCGCATTATTTTGATTGATTAAAATATTATTAGTCCGCCATGCAGGACGTTCCAGCTGCAAACTGCCCTTGCCACTGGCCCAGCTGCCCGCCGATATAAATACCGAGGCACACCCGCCTTCCGTTCCACACAGGGGTTTTAGCTTTCCAGTTAGTGTCCTTCTTCCATTTCCAGAACAAGCATGTCTCAAGATATCCCGGTACACGAAAAGGTCAGGGAAGACGACTCTTCTGAATCCAATTCGATCGACCAGTACGATGGCTTCGACGGCGTGGCATCGGAAAACATCCAGGAGCTCGCCAGAACCTTCACCAACCAGGAAGACAATGCCTCCTCCGTGGCCCTTAAAAAGTACCTCTCCCACATGTCGCAGGTTCCCGGTGTTGCACCATTCGACGCTCCAGAAGACTCGTTGAACCCCAACTCCGAAAACTTCAACGCCAAGTTCTGGGTCAAGAACTTGCGTAAATTGTACATGTCCGACCCCGAATACTACCAGACCTCCAAGTTGGGGATTGCCTACCGTGACTTGAGAGCTTACGGTATCGCCTCCGACTTTGACTACCAACCCACCGTGTTCAACGGTGCGTACAAGGCCGTCACCAACCTCATCAGAGATTTCGGTAAACAAGACGAATCCCACTACTTTGACATCCTTAAGCCTATGGACGCCATCATGAAGCCTGGAGATGTCACCGTGGTTTTGGGAAGACCTGGTTCCGGTTGTTCGACCTTGTTGAAGACCATTGCTGCCCACACCTACGGTTTCCATGTCGGTGAAGAGTCCAGAATCACCTACGATGGTTTGACTCCAAAGGATATCGAAACCAACTTCAGAGGTGACGTTGTCTACTCGGCTGAATCCGATGTCCACTTCCCCCACTTGACCGTCGGTGACACCTTGGAATTCGCCGCCAGAATGACTACTCCTCAAAACAGAGGTGACATTGACAGAGAAGCCTACGCCAAGCACATTGCTGCTGTCTACATGGCCACTTACGGTTTGTCCCACACCAGAAACACCAACGTCGGTGACGATTTCGTCAGAGGTGTCTCCGGTGGTGAACGTAAGAGAGTTTCCATTGCTGAAGCCTCCCTTTGTGGTGCCAACTTGCAATGTTGGGATAACGCTACCAGAGGTTTGGATGCTGCCACTGCCTTGGAATTCATCAGAGCTTTAAAGACCTCTGCCGCCATCTTGGAAGCCACCCCCTTGATTGCTATCTACCAATGTTCCCAAGACGCCTACGACTTGTTTGACAACGTTGTTCTCTTGTACGAAGGTTACCAAATCTTCTTCGGTAAGGCCGACGAAGCCAAGGATTTCTTCATCAACATGGGTTGGGAATGTCCACAAAGACAAACCACCGCCGATTTCTTGACCTCGTTGACCAACCCAAGTGAAAGAGTTGTCCGTCCAGGTTTTGAAGACAAGGTTCCTCAAACCCCATTGGAATTCAGCAACTACTGGAGATCTTCTCCAGAATACACTACTTTGGTCGCCAAGATTGACGCCCACTTCGTCAAGGTCGAACAGTCCGACGCCAGAGAAGCTTACCACAGCTCGCACGTCGCTAGACAAGCCGACCACTTGTCACCAAAATCTTCCTACACTGTTTCCTTCCCTATGCAAGTCAGATACATCATGGCCAGAAACATCTTGAGAATGAAGGGTAACCCATCCATTCCGATTTTCATGGTGTTTGGTCAATTCGTTATGGCTCTTATCTTGTCGTCTGTTTTTTACAACCAACCTTCTACCACCTCCACTTTTTTCTACCGTGGTTCTGCTTTGTTCTTTGCTTGTTTGTTTAATGCCTTCTCATCCTTGCTTGAAATCTTGGCTCTTTTTGAGGCCAGACCAATTGTCGAGAAGCATAAGAAATACGCCTTATACCGCCCTTCAGCCGATGCTACTGCAAGTATTATTACCGAAATGCCAGTCAAGATTTTGATGTCCGCTGCCTTTAACATTACGTTGTACTTCATGGTCAACTTCAGAAGAGACGCAGGTCACTTCTTCTTCTACTGGATGATTTCTTTCATGTGTACTTTAGTCATGTCCCATTTCTTTAGAACTTTGGGTGCCACCTTCACTTCTATTGCAGGTGCCATGACTCCAGCTGCCGCTTTGTTGACTGGTATGATTATCTACACTGGTTTCGTCATCCCAAGACCTACCATGTTGGGATGGTCCAAGTGGATCTACTACGTCAATCCTGTCAGTTACATTTTCGAATCGTTGATGGTCAATGAGTTCGCAAACAGAGAATTCAAGTGCACATCTTTTGTTCCTGCTGGACCTGGTTACAGTACCTCTCTTTCCGACTCCATTATTTGTTCTGCAGTAGGTGCTGTTCCTGGTAACGACATTGTTAACGGGCTGGACTTCTTGAAATTGGCTTACGACTACAGTCACGGCCACAAGTGGAGAAATGTCGGTATTACCATTGCCTTCATTCTTTTCTTCTTGGTTATTTACATTGCTTTGACTGAACTTAACAAGGGTGCCATGCAAAAGGGTGAAGTTGCTTTGTTCTTGCAGTCCACCATCAGAAAACACAAGAAGGCAGGTACTTCCTCCTCCATCAAGAGAGATGCTAACCCATCTCTCGAAGATGGTCCTGACGCCAAGGTTGACTTCAAGGATGAAGTTAATGCTACTTACGCTAAGAACGAATCTGACTTTAGTGCTGACATGGGTAACCAAAACATTTTCCACTGGAAGGACTTGACTTACCAAGTCAAGATCAAGACCGAAGACAGAGTAATTTTGAACCATGTCGACGGTTGGGTCAAGCCAGGTCAATTGACAGCCTTGATGGGTGCCTCTGGTGCTGGTAAGACCACCTTGTTGAACTGTTTGTCTGAACGTGTTACTTCTGGTATAATCAGTGATGGTGTTAGATTGGTCAACGGTCAATCCTTGGACTCTTCTTTCCAGAGATCCATTGGTTACGTCCAACAGCAAGATATCCATTTGCCTACTTCTACTGTTCGTGAAGCTTTGAGATTCTCTGCCTACTTGAGACAACCTAACAGTGTTTCTAAGAAGGAAAAGGATGACTACGTTGAATATGTTATTGACTTGTTGGAAATGACCAACTATTCTGATGCTCTTATCGGTGTTGCCGGTGAAGGTTTGAACGTTGAACAGAGAAAGAGATTGACTATTGGTGTTGAATTGGTTGCTAAGCCAAAGTTGTTATTGTTCTTGGATGAACCTACCTCTGGTTTGGACTCCCAAACTGCATGGGCTATCTGTAAGTTGATGAGAAAGTTGTGTGACCACGGTCAAGCTATCTTGTGTACTATCCATCAACCTTCTGCTTTGTTATTGGCTGAATTTGACCGTTTGTTGTTTATGCAAAAGGGTGGTAAGACCGTCTACTTTGGTGACATGGGTGAAAACTGTTCCACTTTGATCAACTACTTCGAGAAGTACGGTGCTCACAAGTGTCCTGAAGAAGCTAACCCTGCTGAATGGATCTTGGAAGTTGTTGGTGCTGCCCCAGGTTCCAAGGCTAACCAAGATTACTTTGATGTCTGGAGAAACTCCACTGAGTACCAAGACGTGCATGCTGAATTGGATAGAATGGAACGTGAATTGTCCCTGATTCCAAAGGACACTTCCCCTGAATCCCAAAAGAGATACGCTTCTCCTATCTGGTACCAATACTTATTAGTCACTTGGAGAACTATTCAACAAAACTGGAGATCGCCACAATACATCTACTCCAAGATCTTCTTGGCTGTTTCGTGTTCTTTATTAAATGGTTTCTCGTTCTTCAAGGCTAACCGTTCCCTTCAAGGTTTGCAAAACCAAATGTTCTCGATTTTCGTCTATGCGGTCCAATTCTTTACCCTTTTGGAACAAATGTTCCCATACTTCATCAAGCAAAGAGAAATCTACGAAGTTAGAGAAGCACCATCAAGAACTTTCTCGTGGTTTGCCTTCATTGCTGCGCAAGTGACTTCTGAAATTCCATTCCAGATCGGTGTTGGTACCTTGGGTTTCTTCTGCTGGTATTATCCTATTGGTTTCTACAGAAACGCCGAACCAACTGACACTGTTGATGAACGTGGTGTTTTGATGTGGCTTTTCATCATTGGTTTCTACTGTTTCATTACTACCATGGGTCATCTTACCATCTCGTTCAACGAATTGGCTGAAAACGCTGCCAATTTGGCTACGTTATCGTTCACCATCTGTATGACATTCTGTGGTGTCTTGGCCGGACCAAACTTCTTCCCTCATTTCTGGATTTTCATGTACAGATGTAACCCTATGACTTACATGGTCCAAGGTATTATGGCCACCGGTACTGCCAACACTAATGTTGTGTGTTCGAAGACTGAATTGTTGAGAGTTAGCCCACCATCTGGACTTACCTGTGGTGAATACTTGAAGGATTACATGTCTGTTGCCGGAGGTTACTTGGTGGACCCTAATACTACCAACCAATGTGAGTTCTGTCCAGTTGCTTCTACTAACGATTACTTGGCCACCATCAACTCGTTCTACCACCAGAGATGGAGAAACTACGGTATCTTCGTTGCTTTTATTGTCATCAATGTTTTCCTTGCCATTGGACTCTACTGGGTCGCCAGAGTTCCAAAGGGTAACAGAGAAAAGAAAAAGAAGGATTAGACAATTAATTCGGAGGGTGTCTTTCTTTTTTTATATACCATTATCTAGTGTTTTGCTGTTTGCAATATTTATAAATTATTACGAAATATTTAAGAAGTTAATTTATTAATTGAAATTTGTAGTAATTATAAAAAATGATCACTATAAACAATTGTACGTATCAATATAGAAGTAACAATACATAATTAATACTGAACATATAAGCAATTATAAAACCTTATTCTTTATTTGAGCAAAAATCCTGAAAATAACTGCATAAAAATTGTAAACGCTCAGGAAAAAGAGCTGACGCAAGTTGCAAAATATTTGCTAACAGCAACCTTTCCCGAGATAACCGAGATTGTTATTTTGATTGTTCATTCCATAGTAATCAAGTTTTTGTAACCTCTGGGATAAGGCCAACCATTTACTATGGATACACTTCTTTTACGCCAGATGCATTTTTTTGACAATTTGCAGCCACTTCAATACTATACCGAATTGTTCTTTTTGTCGGTTGCATGTATCACAAAAAAATCTATCATTTTCTTTTTAACACCAGCAGGTGTGTTGAAAGAATTGCATTTTGGCCAATGCTACAAGCATAAATGCTTCTAATCTTTTGTATAAAAACATATTGAGGATGGTAGAATTTAGTGGTATTTGCCTTATAACTGAGATTTATGCGGATCCACATCAAAAACTGATGTGGGAAGTTCCCGCTAAAAACTCAATCGTCTACATATGACACAGTTGATGTTAACTCTGAATCTACCGTAGAGTTGTTGTTCTAAGTGGATTAGTTGATTTCTTCAATCTGAGTTAAAAGTATTAAATTGGGATATGAAAATTTGTCAATAATCCTAATGCAACTCCACCAGGGTATTGGTTCACTCCGTACCTATGACATCCAAAATAATAAAAAATGAGTCTTCCTGTACTAGGCCCTCCCGGCCACAATTATCAAAAGCCCAATGTTAAATTGTAATAGAACGGCAAAAGTTGAAATAACTGATGCTTCTACAATCAATATCCAAGAACATGAATCGAGTACCGACAAAATTGACAAACCTAATGATGAGGTAAGGACGACGATAAGAACAAGATTTGGATCAAAAAATATTATACAGCTTGGCTCGTGATTTAATAGCCGGCTCTGTTGCTTCGTGGTAGTACAGTAAGTACCAGCCACAATCCAGTCATTCTCCATTTCCGTAGGGCAATTATTTCGGCCTTCCACAATCCAAATGTTCAAGACAAAAAAATAAAGACAACTCGTTGAAAATGTAGACCGTTCGGAAAAGTCTTCAATTGTTTGTTGACGCCAAAAAGTTTAGCTGGCTTTTTGTTTGCTATCTTGCTTGGTTGCTTTGGCAGGTTTTATACACTAACTTTACCAGTGTTTACAACTCGCTTTTCCTAAATCAATTGGGCCTTGGTTTGTCTGATTCGGAATTCACGATCTTTTCGGTCGTGTCCTATGTCTCACAACTCATTCGTCCGTTAATTGGGATGTGATTATATCCAAGAATTCCGCTACATATCAAAACGTGGTGTTTAATCTTTCTTGGATTTTCATTGTTGGATAATTTCTAGGGTGTGCAGACATCCAACAGGATTTGCGCACATATGGGAATTTTGAGATATCTACCTAATTTCTTCTTGGGTGTGGTAGCGAGAGTTATTCTCCACTTTGTGGACAGTGATCAGGAAATGAGAGGCTTCGAACAGAAAATTGAACGTATTTAATCTTCAGTGGAGGTTGCCGGTTAAAGCCAGATAAATCGAAGGTTACGAAATCAGAAGTAATAAGTAATCAGTGCTGCAGAAAAGTGGCGTCAAACTCTCATAACTTAATATTGAACCTCCAAAGGATATATAATTACTATGTTACTAGGTATCAAAACATTACAGCAAGAACAAAACGTGGCTATGGCTAGAACAAAAGCCGCTGGGAAAAGAATCCCCGCAACCCGGGATACGTCACCGGAAAGGCTGCTAAGAGATATACCGTGGCCTGGCCAGAAAGATAGTTTATTATAGAAGACTTTATAATACTTGCTTACGTTTCTAGCGAATCTTTTTCAAAAGAAAACGAGACCTTTACCCCTTATTTAGAATGAACGGACTTATGAGCGGCCAATTCAAACTTAGCGCACACACCGGTGCTCAACTCAACTTGTATCGTTAGTTTGATCAAAGTTCTGACTTTTTGTCGTTGAGCATGACCATTCTTTTTCGCTTAACTCGAAGCTGCCATACCTTCGGCCTAGTCTCACAAGTGGTAGCACACGAAAAATTATCTTCTATGTACCGGTTTATGTCTCAGTGTTTATTATGCAGAACCAACAAATACAACACTGCAGCCCAAGACCTGATCTAATTCGCGCGTAGTGGAGGATCAGGACCGCACTAACGTAAAATTCCTGCTTGCAGAATGTTGCAAAACCTTTATGTACTACTACGTTTTCACTCATAATAACGGCATTGTAGAGGATAGTCTGTTTAAAACAATGATTACTCGTGATAGCGTTGCGTTTGGAAATGCTGACTTGCCCAAAACACCTTATATTATCTCAATTCCTGTGAATTCCTAGCTAAGTCCTTAAAGCGTGATGTAGGTATAGTAAAATAATGTATAGCATCGAAAGTGGCAATAATTAATCTAATCAGTTTGTCTGTTAGTATAGCTACCGTGTCACGTCACTAACATTCTTAATTGGCCTTCTCCTAACATATTAAAATCGCAGATAACAAAAAATTATTTTTAGAAAATTATTTAAAATTGACGAAGTTTTAAAATAAACGAGAACTAAAAATAATTCGATAAAGGACAATCAATGTATTTTAACACTTGTTCAGTATGTGATACTTCTATTGGTAACTTGAGAACTGGATGTTGTATTTGTGAAGGTTTATATATCACTGAAGTCTTGGACTCGTGCCCCTGTTCTATCTATTCCTTAGGTAAACCTTGGTGGACATAAAGGGAAGGTGACGACATTGAGTGACGTTTTGTTTTTGGGGCATACTCCAAGTTACACTTTGCCGTTGTCAGTTTCCAAACATATTTCGATTCGGAGATTGGTTATTCCTTACGAATTCGGGCGTCCAGGGGTCTTCTGTGCCTCCCATCTCCCGTGTCCGGCACCCGAACCTGGGAGAGGGGGTGGGAGGCAAATAGCTAAAAGTACGTTAAACCGTGTAACTCCCCGATATCTATCCGATGTGTTTATTTTGCGAAAACTCGGAACGGATGTATCTCAAAGGATAATATGTAGAAGCCGGCAAACGCCGGTAAACGCCGTGCGCGATATCCGGATAAAGTCCGAAAATAGAATTCCCCCCCAACACGGAACATAAAAGAGCTGGAGCTAAGCGGAAATATGTGTAAGCAAAGTGTTGGGCCACCCACGTGAGTTTAAACCAGGTCAGCAGCTTGCTCTTGTACTGGACCGTCTGAAGTGTTCACCTGGCCCAGACTTGAACTGTTTTGCTGCACAGTGTAGACTACACACCAGACAGCACACACCACAGGCATCTTCCAATGTTCCCGTATTTCCGGATCTCATCGTAATGCTTAACTGAATAACCTTAAGTCCGGTGTCAACATAGTTCTGCCGCTTGATCGAATAGCGGGAATAGTTTTTGTGATTATTTTTTCGGTTTGCAGCTATACCATCATTTTCATTCAGTTTGTAGGTCGTGGGTGCTGCAAAATATCTTGAAACTTGCCGCCAGAAGTTATAAATACCCCGAATAGCTCCCTCGATATTTTGCTCAAAATAGTTCTGATTCAAGCATGTCCCAAGATATCCCCGTAAACGAAAAGTTTAAGGAAGACGAGACTTCGGACTATAATTCCCTCGACCAGTACGATGGTTTTGACGGTGTTGCCTCTGAAAACATCCAGGAGCTCGCCAGAACATTTACCAACACAGATGACCGTGTCTCTTCAATGGCTCTCAAGACATATCTCTCTAACATGTCGCAGGTTCCAGGAATTGCACCATTCGACGCTCCAGAAGACTCGTTGAACCCCAACTCCGAAAACTTCAACGCCAAGTTCTGGGTCAAGAACTTGCGTAAATTGTACATGTCCGACCCCGAATACTACCAGACCTCCAAGTTGGGGATTGCCTACCGTGACTTGAGAGCTTACGGTATCGCCTCCGACTTTGACTACCAACCCACCGTGTTCAACGGTGCGTACAAGGCCGTCACCAACCTCATCAGAGATTTCGGTAAACAAGACGAATCCCACTACTTTGACATCCTTAAGCCTATGGACGCCATCATGAAGCCTGGAGATGTCACCGTGGTTTTGGGAAGACCTGGTTCCGGTTGTTCGACCTTGTTGAAGACCATTGCTGCCCACACCTACGGTTTCCATGTCGGTGAAGAGTCCAGAATCACCTACGATGGTTTGACTCCAAAGGATATCGAAACCAACTTCAGAGGTGACGTTGTCTACTCGGCTGAATCCGATGTCCACTTCCCCCACTTGACCGTCGGTGACACCTTGGAATTCGCCGCCAGAATGACTACTCCTCAAAACAGAGGTGACATTGACAGAGAAGCCTACGCCAAGCACATTGCTGCTGTCTACATGGCCACTTACGGTTTGTCCCACACCAGAAACACCAACGTCGGTGACGATTTCGTCAGAGGTGTCTCCGGTGGTGAACGTAAGAGAGTTTCCATTGCTGAAGCCTCCCTTTGTGGTGCCAACTTGCAATGTTGGGATAACGCTACCAGAGGTTTGGATGCTGCCACTGCCTTGGAATTCATCAGAGCTTTAAAGACCTCTGCCGCCATCTTGGAAGCCACCCCCTTGATTGCTATCTACCAATGTTCCCAAGACGCCTACGACTTGTTTGACAACGTTGTTCTCTTGTACGAAGGTTACCAAATCTTCTTCGGTAAGGCCGACGAAGCCAAGGATTTCTTCATCAACATGGGTTGGGAATGTCCACAAAGACAAACCACCGCCGATTTCTTGACCTCGTTGACCAACCCAAGTGAAAGAGTTGTCCGTCCAGGTTTTGAAGACAAGGTTCCTCAAACCCCATTGGAATTCAGCAACTACTGGAGATCTTCTCCAGAATACACTACTTTGGTCGCCAAGATTGACGCCCACTTCGTCAAGGTCGAACAGTCCGACGCCAGAGAAGCTTACCACAGCTCGCACGTCGCTAGACAAGCCGACCACTTGTCACCAAAATCTTCCTACACTGTTTCCTTCCCTATGCAAGTCAGATACATCATGGCCAGAAACATCTTGAGAATGAAGGGTAACCCATCCATTCCGATTTTCATGGTGTTTGGTCAATTCGTTATGGCTCTTATCTTGTCGTCTGTTTTTTACAACCAACCTTCTACCACCTCCACTTTTTTCTACCGTGGTTCTGCTTTGTTCTTTGCTTGTTTGTTTAATGCCTTCTCATCCTTGCTTGAAATCTTGGCTCTTTTTGAGGCCAGACCAATTGTCGAGAAGCATAAGAAATACGCCTTATACCGCCCTTCAGCCGATGCTACTGCAAGTATTATTACCGAAATGCCAGTCAAGATTTTGATGTCCGCTGCCTTTAACATTACGTTGTACTTCATGGTCAACTTCAGAAGAGACGCAGGTCACTTCTTCTTCTACTGGATGATTTCTTTCATGTGTACTTTAGTCATGTCCCATTTCTTTAGAACTTTGGGTGCCACCTTCACTTCTATTGCAGGTGCCATGACTCCAGCTGCCGCTTTGTTGACTGGTATGATTATCTACACTGGTTTCGTCATCCCAAGACCTACCATGTTGGGATGGTCCAAGTGGATCTACTACGTCAATCCTGTCAGTTACATTTTCGAATCGTTGATGGTCAATGAGTTCGCAAACAGAGAATTCAAGTGCACATCTTTTGTTCCTGCTGGACCTGGTTACAGTACCTCTCTTTCCGACTCCATTATTTGTTCTGCAGTAGGTGCTGTTCCTGGTAACGACATTGTTAACGGGCTGGACTTCTTGAAATTGGCTTACGACTACAGTCACGGCCACAAGTGGAGAAATGTCGGTATTACCATTGCCTTCATTCTTTTCTTCTTGGTTATTTACATTGCTTTGACTGAACTTAACAAGGGTGCCATGCAAAAGGGTGAAGTTGCTTTGTTCTTGCAGTCCACCATCAGAAAACACAAGAAGGCAGGTACTTCCTCCTCCATCAAGAGAGATGCTAACCCATCTCTCGAAGATGGTCCTGACGCCAAGGTTGACTTCAAGGATGAAGTTAATGCTACTTACGCTAAGAACGAATCTGACTTTAGTGCTGACATGGGTAACCAAAACATTTTCCACTGGAAGGACTTGACTTACCAAGTCAAGATCAAGACCGAAGACAGAGTAATTTTGAACCATGTCGACGGTTGGGTCAAGCCAGGTCAATTGACAGCCTTGATGGGTGCCTCTGGTGCTGGTAAGACCACCTTGTTGAACTGTTTGTCTGAACGTGTTACTTCTGGTATAATCAGTGATGGTGTTAGATTGGTCAACGGTCAATCCTTGGACTCTTCTTTCCAGAGATCCATTGGTTACGTCCAACAGCAAGATATCCATTTGCCTACTTCTACTGTTCGTGAAGCTTTGAGATTCTCTGCCTACTTGAGACAACCTAACAGTGTTTCTAAGAAGGAAAAGGATGACTACGTTGAATATGTTATTGACTTGTTGGAAATGACCAACTATTCTGATGCTCTTATCGGTGTTGCCGGTGAAGGTTTGAACGTTGAACAGAGAAAGAGATTGACTATTGGTGTTGAATTGGTTGCTAAGCCAAAGTTGTTATTGTTCTTGGATGAACCTACCTCTGGTTTGGACTCCCAAACTGCATGGGCTATCTGTAAGTTGATGAGAAAGTTGTGTGACCACGGTCAAGCTATCTTGTGTACTATCCATCAACCTTCTGCTTTGTTATTGGCTGAATTTGACCGTTTGTTGTTTATGCAAAAGGGTGGTAAGACCGTCTACTTTGGTGACATGGGTGAAAACTGTTCCACTTTGATCAACTACTTCGAGAAGTACGGTGCTCACAAGTGTCCTGAAGAAGCTAACCCTGCTGAATGGATCTTGGAAGTTGTTGGTGCTGCCCCAGGTTCCAAGGCTAACCAAGATTACTTTGATGTCTGGAGAAACTCCACTGAGTACCAAGACGTGCATGCTGAATTGGATAGAATGGAACGTGAATTGTCCCTGATTCCAAAGGACACTTCCCCTGAATCCCAAAAGAGATACGCTTCTCCTATCTGGTACCAATACTTATTAGTCACTTGGAGAACTATTCAACAAAACTGGAGATCGCCACAATACATCTACTCCAAGATCTTCTTGGCTGTTTCGTGTTCTTTATTAAATGGTTTCTCGTTCTTCAAGGCTAACCGTTCCCTTCAAGGTTTGCAAAACCAAATGTTCTCGATTTTCGTCTATGCGGTCCAATTCTTTACCCTTTTGGAACAAATGTTCCCATACTTCATCAAGCAAAGAGAAATCTACGAAGTTAGAGAAGCACCATCAAGAACTTTCTCGTGGTTTGCCTTCATTGCTGCGCAAGTGACTTCTGAAATTCCATTCCAGATCGGTGTTGGTACCTTGGGTTTCTTCTGCTGGTATTATCCTATTGGTTTCTACAGAAACGCCGAACCAACTGACACTGTTGATGAACGTGGTGTTTTGATGTGGCTTTTCATCATTGGTTTCTACTGTTTCATTACTACCATGGGTCATCTTACCATCTCGTTCAACGAATTGGCTGAAAACGCTGCCAATTTGGCTACGTTATCGTTCACCATCTGTATGACATTCTGTGGTGTCTTGGCCGGACCAAACTTCTTCCCTCATTTCTGGATTTTCATGTACAGATGTAACCCTATGACTTACATGGTCCAAGGTATTATGGCCACCGGTACTGCCAACACTAATGTTGTGTGTTCGAAGACTGAATTGTTGAGAGTTAGCCCACCATCTGGACTTACCTGTGGTGAATACTTGAAGGATTACATGTCTGTTGCCGGAGGTTACTTGGTGGACCCTAATACTACCAACCAATGTGAGTTCTGTCCAGTTGCTTCTACTAACGATTACTTGGCCACCATCAACTCGTTCTACCACCAGAGATGGAGAAACTACGGTATCTTCGTTGCTTTTATTGTCATCAATGTTTTCCTTGCCATTGGACTCTACTGGGTCGCCAGAGTTCCAAAGGGTAACAGAGAAAAGAAAAAAAAGGATTAAGTAATTACGACGAGTGGGACTTGTTTTTCTATGCTATTTCTATTTATTAAACTTGCCAATATATAATGTTTTACAAAATACATTTCTAAGAAATCTATTTCAAGATAAATATTCAGAAAAATTAGCAAAGCCAATCAAAAAGAGTAATACACTATACCAGAGGCAGTAAACTGCGAGTGGATCAGAGCTTGTGTTTACCTGCTTTATTTTTATAAACGCCGCGGATTTGTAAACTGATTGCTACAGGTTAGTTATAGTGATAAGGTATTTGTTGAAATAGAATTGGCGAATTCCCAAATAGGAAATAGATGCAACCCATTTTTACCTGTTGGTTAAAAAATCATTGTCAAACATGATGAAGGATCATCATCGTACCACGATTTCATGAACCATCATTTGACTCTAATCGAAATCAGTAAAAGTAGAAGACTGTAGAGAAGGTAGACTTATATATAAAGAACATGAACCCTAATTAACTATGTCCACTTCTACTTAGATGCTACTGTCACCTCTGTTGGTAGCGACAGCTCCCATGTTCTTAATGAAAATACATCGGGTGTTTCTAATTTGTTTACTAGAGTTGTTAGCAAAACCTTTAGTGTTCTTGAAAGCAGCATATCTGCTAAAAAGAAACAAGTCAAGGATATAATTCAACAGCAGTGGTAAGATATAACAACAAATACATTTCAGCATATATATTGTAAATCACCATGCCTATCAAAGAGTTATATCGAGGCAATATCCCAAATCATTTCGTGAAGAAGGGTTTTTATATACTCATTATTTAAGTTTACGTCCTGTTAATTCGCAAAATTTGATCACTTGTAATCAGGCAACTTGTCCGAGTGGTTAAGGAGAAAGATTAGAAATCTTTTGGGCTTTGCCCGCGCAGGTTCGAATCCTGCAGTTGTCGTTATTTTTTTACCCATCTCATCTTCCAGTTAACTACATGACCACAGTTATGTACAACCACATGTTGTGCTTCTGCTCGGTGGATTATCTCCTGGTTGTATTTGGTCGCCCACTATCATAAACCAAATCCTCTCATCGCACGCCCATTTTTTTTTTTGGCTGCGATGGAGATGAGTAAAAAAATTAAGTTCTCTTCACCAAACATCTCTTCCACTCCTAAACTATCCATCCACAATGCAACTCGCGGTTCACCAGGACGATGCCGACATCTTGTTGAAGGAAAGAAACGAGCTCAGCGACGCCATCTTGGACAAGTACCGTGTGGCCGGGCAGATTGCCCAAGCCTCGTTGAAGTATGTCATCTCGTTGGTTAACGATTCGTACCATTTGAACAAGACCGACGGCAAGTTGGCCACGGTCCAGGAATTATGTGTTTTGGGAGACTCGTGTATGTCCAAGTTGTTGACCAAGGGTTACAACACCACTGTCCGTGAAAAGGGGATCGCTTTCCCTACCACGATCGAAGTCAACGAGTTGATTGCCGGCTTCTCGCCCGAGTTGGATGACGACAACAACTACACCTTTACACCAGGTGACGTTGTCACCATTTCGCTCGGTGTTCACATCGACGGTTACACCTCTAACGTTTCCCACACCGTTGTCATCTATCCTCCAGGAGCCAATGCCGAAAGCAAGCCCGAGGGACCTTTGCTTGGAGCCAAGGCCGACGCCTTGTGTGCCAGTCACATTGCCACCGAGACTTTAGTGTCGTTGTTGGGGTTGTCGTTGTCACCAGAGAAGTTGCCAGCACAATTCAACGGCCAGATCTCGGGGCTTCAGATCAGAAGCATCGTCGACTCGATCGCCGACTCTTTCAACTGTGTGGTGTTGCCAGGGTCCAAGGTCAGAAGAGTAAGAAGATTCTTGGCCGGCCAGGCCGAAGGAATTGTTGCCGAAAGAGACTTCAAGGGGGTTGTCTGGGACGAATCGCACCAAGAGGAAAGGTTGTTGAAGAAGAGCATAACCAGCAGAGAGTTGATACAGGCTGACTCTGCTCCAAAGAACAGAGGCCACAACTCGTCTGCCGTTCCTACTGACGAATTTACTGTTGTTGCAGGTGAAGTGTACCAGATCGACATCAAGATGGCTTCGCTCAGCGAGTTTGAGGAACCAGGGTTGGTTACCTTGGAAGAAATCGACCAGTTCACCGGTAAAAACAACAAGAGCGAGTTTAACGCCAGAGCTACCATCCACATCAGAGACTTTGCCGTCAACCACCAGTTGAAGTTGAAGGGCCTGAGAAAGTTGCTTGCGGAAGTCGACAAGAAGCACTCGGTGTATCCATTCAAGCTTTCGTACAGCAGCAAGGCGTTCCCCGTCAAGTTGGACGAGTCTGTCGGCGAACAGTTGGAAGAAATCAAAAAGGAAATCAAGCACAACAAGTTGGGATTGAGCGAGTTGAAGAACAGACATTTGGTCAAGTCGAAGCCGATCCAGATCTCGAAATTCATACCATTGAGTAAGATCTTGTTGAGTGCCAACCCTACCGGAAAGCATGGCATGGACATGAACAAGCCTGTTTTGCCCGGGATGGAGTTGCCATTGCCTCAGTTGGGTGTGACTTCGATCTTGTTGAACTCGTTGTTGAAGACAGGAACCAATGTCTCCAACGTGCGTTCTTCCACCACGGTTGTGATCAACAATGTCGGCACCAGTTCCGAAGTGATCAGATTGGCCGGCGGCATTTCGCCAAGTTGGGTGCATTCCAACTACAAGTTGGGCGGAGAACATGTCGAGGCCATCGAGCAGATTGTGCAATTGGGCCGCGACGAAAGATTCGGTATTAAGATCAAGCAGGTCCAGGCTGCCAAATTGGAGGCCAAGAGTGAACAGATGCAGTTAGATTAGAGGAGAGTAGTATAATAAAAGAATAAGAGAAAGAACGATTTAGAGAAACTAAGAAAGTACCGAAGAGGAACAATTAGAAAACAATACCTAGTTTACGAGACTAAACTGCAAACAAAACAATTTACTAGAGCACCAGCAACGACAAAGCGAGTGTTTGCCTTGCAGGAAATGCTAAGATTGAACTGAAACATACAAAAGCAACAAGAAAAGCGTCCAATAATAGACATGGAATGGCACCCTAATGCACGCCAGCTCCCAAAAGCTTAATCTCCAATTCCACCACGAGATACGGCCGAGTTTCAGTCCGTTTCGTCGCCAATGGATATTTTCGCAGCCACCTGACGTCCCCGGACCGTTCCAGTTCCGAGAGCCGTACCGGGGAAAACACCAACTGGGACAATTTTTGTGGAAAGATGAAGGCGGAAGGTTTGCGGGAGCAGGCGGGGCGAAACGGGAAGAAAACGGACAAAAATTACGGGAAAGCTCCATGGCGTGTTGAGATATACAGTAACTGACTACACACCGGGTAGTTGCTAGGCACAATGGCCCATTCCCACCCAATTGGAGTGTAGGGACACCACCAACTGCGTTTACCATCGTGTGACTTCCGACCGCTTCCTGCACAATCCCCCAATTGTCCTCCGCCAATAGAACACGTGCGAATTTCTCGTGGTGGCGTTAGGTGGCGGTTGGGGGAGGGGCGCGCGCGCCATTGCGCGGCAGGGACAAATGGGAAGGGGAGGGATTTTTCTGCAGGTTACGGCGTTGCGTATGCATGTTAGCGTGGTGGGTGTGGGCGGGGGTGGAACCTGCAACGGTCATGGGAGGCCGAGGGCAACCTGTAAACCCTGCGGCGCAACCCCCAAAAGGTAATCAAAAACCTGCAATTCCCCCTTGACCTACCACCAAACAAAAATATATAAACGTTAGTGTACAAGATCCTTTTCCTGTTGCTAGTCCGTCAATTGTTGTATTACGTATTGTGTCAGAACACGATAAATGTATGTATCTTTCCTGAATGGTGTGAACAATCCGTCGGCATCCAACGCGAGGCCTACAAACCCGGCTGGAGCCACGACTTTTCGGGCCCAGCCTCCCGTTCGTCGGTCGATCCATGGACAACAACGCATGTTTTGAATCGGCGCAGTTTTTAGAAGCATGGCTACATGTGTGACAGTCAAGTAAAGGTGGCCATCTCCTGTGGAGGAGGAAGAACCACAAGACCACGGCACGGCCAGAAGTTTAGTGGGGGAATCAAAAACAACAACCGCCAGCCTCCCACCAAAAGCCAAAATGGTTTGAGGCCGCTGGCTGATTTTGGCGCCCAAGCGCACTCCCACCAGTTTTTTTTGCCCAAACGTCGTGATTTTGTTAGCGTATTTTTGGTTTTGTGTCGTTTTTGGTGCGGTTGTCCCTTTTCAGAGTGTCCCGTTTTTGTTTTTCACGTTTTTTTGTTTTTTTCGCTGAATGGCAAAACTGCGTCTGAATTTCGAACCAACAACAGAAAACGATCACATTTTTTTTATTGCTGTCACCACCTTAACTTCCGCCTGTTGCCAGTTTCCTACTATTTGACCACCATTGGCCAGCCACTTAAAACTGTATGTTGATTGATTCGACGTCCGATGGATTGATTCGCGTAATTTACTTGCCTTCCCCCCGGGGAGAAACGAAGGGGAGTCACGCCGGGGAGCGAGGGGGATCCAGCCTTTGCGGTCCCACTCACCCTCCACCACCCCCTGACATCATCTGATTTACTAACACTTTTAGCCCAATACACTGAATATATACATACCAAAAAGCTCCTCGCACTAACTATCCCTGACCAAAAATGCCTGCCTCCCGTGAAGACTCCGTTTACCTCGCCAAATTGGCCGAACAAGCTGAACGTTATGAAGAAATGGTTGAAAATATGAAGGCCGTTGCTTCCTCTGGCCAAGAATTGTCCGTTGAAGAACGTAACTTGTTGTCTGTTGCCTACAAAAACGTCATTGGTGCCCGCCGTGCCTCTTGGAGAATCGTTTCGTCGATTGAACAAAAGGAAGAAGCCAAGGGCAACGATGCACAAGTCGCGTTGATCAGAGAATACCGTTCCAAGATCGAAACCGAATTGTCCAAGATCTGTGAAGACATCTTGTCTGTGTTGACTGACCACCTTATCTTGTCTGCTCAAACCGGCGAATCTAAGGTGTTTTACTACAAGATGAAGGGTGACTATCACCGTTACTTGGCCGAATTCGCTGTTTTGGCCGAACGCAAGGAAGCCGCCGACTTGTCTTTGGAAGCCTACAAGGCTGCCTCCGACGTCGCCGTCACCGAATTGCCCCCAACCCACCCAATCAGATTAGGATTAGCATTGAATTTCTCCGTCTTTTACTATGAAATCTTGAACGCACCAGACAAGGCCTGCCACTTGGCCAAGCAAGCATTCGACGATGCTGTTGCCGACTTGGAAACCTTATCCGAAGACTCCTACAAGGATTCTACTTTGATTATGCAATTGTTAAGAGATAACTTGACCTTGTGGACCGACTTGTCTGAGGCTCCTGTGCAACCTGAAGAACAGCAAACACAAGCTGCCCAAGCCCAAGAGTCTAAAGGTGATGAAGAATAGATTATGTAAAGAATTTTGTTTTCTCTTTATAACTGTTTATTGAATTACTACTATTATGAAAATCCGTGTTGAATCATTTTTATTTGTCTAAAAGTTGTTGCCCCCCCGTGACGTTAAGGGATATTTGTAGTTTTGGGATCGATTTGACGACGGACGCGTGGACCGATTTGGACAGGCGTGCGGCGGTCAACCTGTTAAAGTATTGCGGCACAGATGTTTCGCGACTTTTTTCCCCTATGGTTTTGTGTATTGTTTTGTGACATTTTTCCCGAACAAATTTCACGGTGTTTTCATAACACGAGTTAACTTTCGTTATAACACAACAATGCCAGAACCAGTCGGGATTGCCAATTTGCCCAATCAAAGGTATGTGTGAAGGGACCGGAGCCAGCAGGCCAAGATATTGCTGTTCCAAAAAACGGCGCGATTCCAGCGCCCATTTTGACACAAGTAGTTACTAACCGATTCACAACAGATACAAGATCGTGTCGAAAGAAGGAGCCACCTTCACCTTGATGGTGGCCGGAGAGAGTGGGCTTGGAAAAACCACGTTTATCAACACACTTTTCCAACTGTCACTCAAGCCGTTCCAGGACCCCAACGAAAGACACAACAAGTTCACTTCTGCACACCAGACGGTCGAGATCGACATTGTCCGGGCGTTGCTTGAAGAAAAGAACTTCAAGATCCGGTTGAACATCATCGACACTCCCGGATTTGGAAACAACGTCAACAACCACGACTCGTGGACGCCCATTATCGACTTCATTGACGACCAGCACGAATCGTACATGAAGCAGGAACAACAGCCCACCAGAGGAGACAAGAAGGATTTGAGAGTGCATGCCTGTTTGTACTTTATCAGACCCACTGGCCACTCGTTGAAGCCATTGGACATCGAGATCATGAAGCGGTTGTCGACCAGAGTCAACTTGATCCCGGTGATTGCCAAATCCGACACATTGAGCCCTCTCGAGTTGGAAGGGTTCAAGAGCAGAATAAGAGAGGTGATTGAAGCCCAGGACATCAACATCTACACGCCACCATTAGAGTTAGACGACCCAGCCTCCGCCGAACACTCGAAGCAATTGATCGAGTCTATGCCGTTTGCCATCGTTGGCTCGGAAGAGGAACACGAAGTGAGTCCTGGCACCTTTGTTAGAGCCAGAAAGTATCCATGGGGCTTGATTGAGGTGGAGAATGAACAGCACTGTGACTTCAAGAAGTTGAGAAGCTTGTTGTTGAGGACCAACATGTTGGACTTGATTCTTTCGACCAACGAGCTCCACTTTGAGACGTTCAGATCGATCAAGTTGGGTGGAGACGAAGAAGACAAGGAAGAAGACAAGGAAGAGACCGAGAACGGCGAGGCCAAGAAGAACTTCTCCAAGAAGCCTAGAAGATTACACAACCCCAAGTTCAAAGAAGAGGAAGATGCGTTGAAGAAGTTCTTTACTGAGCAGGTCAAGGCTGAGGAACAGAGATTCAGACAATGGGAAACGAATATTGTGAATGAGAGAAACAGGTTGAACCAGGACTTGGAGGAAATGCAAACAAAGTTGAAGTCCTTGGAAGAACTGGTGAAGAAGTTGCAGTTGACCAAGAGATAAATGAACCACCAAAGATATCCGTGAGGCTTAGAAACTGAAAGCGAATGAACCCAACGAGTGGGTGCTGATGAACTTTACTTTTGTTGTTTCTATTAGTTAGTTAATGCAAACGTTGAAATGTGGCAGCTGTAGGATGGAATGTTGATTTTGAAGATCAAGAATACTTTGAATTTGACTTCTAGTACGAGATAGAAGATAATCAATGCTGAATACACCGGTTGTGAGAGCCTCACCAAGTCTATCGGAATTAATGCTGTGCACCGATCCATCTCAACCTAAAGCTAGGCCTGTAGTGAAAGTCCTAGAGTTGGCTGCATTGCAATAAAATGTATGAATAGGAACTCAGATTCGCGACTTGAATTTTGCAGCCAATAATAAGAATAAGAATAGTGACAACTGAGTAAAGCCTGGAATGGAAAGAGTTACAAAGGACTACAAGGGGAGAAGAAAGGTAGCAAGTAAAAATCCTTAGATCACCCAGAATTCCCATGAATCTTTTTCAAATGCTGAGTTGGGATGAATTTGGAATATATCCTTTCTGGCCATTGATACCCACTAAGCACAGTTTTCAGGAGGAGAGTCGCCAACATCTCGAAATAATGTGTAATCCATAAAGATGAAAGAGAAACATAGAGAAGAAGTAGCAGAATAGTACTGTCATTTGGAGTAAGCAACAATAATGAAACGTAACAACCCAAACAATCAGAAATTGTTATACAATTTTTTAAACTAAGCATAAATAAAGAAAAAACACAAGAATCGATAAATTGTTGAAAACAATAATATACTTCAATATTGTAAAAAGAATAGAAAGATAAACCGCGTGTGTGTCTGTAACATTTAATACTTTGATTGTACTTGTTGGTTCCACTCTCCAACTCCACACCACCGAGAGGCTTTTTCCAAAAGCCGGGCCGGCGTTTTGTGGCACTTTTTTCGACCTGTATGAAAAACGGTTATCGGCGGATCATCGAAACCATCACATAGCGGTTAATGACTAGCCACGAACCTAGCGAAGAAGAGCAGTCACGCTTCAAGCGCAACTACCGAGCATGTCTCAACTGCCGGGTCCGCAAGGTCAAGTGTGATTTGGGCTCTGTCGACACGCCGCGCGACGGGAAGTGTGCCCGGTGTCTCCGTGAACGCAAAGACTGTGTGTTTGTGGAGTCGAAACGGGGTGGCCTGGTGACGGTGGCCAAGAAACGGCCCGTTGAAGCAGCCGAAGTGGTGCCCAAGCGCCAGGACCTTGAAGGAAGAGCGGACAAGCCCAAGCTCCCGTCGGTGACCTCGATCCTCAACAAGGACGACGAACGCGAACCACCAAAACCCACGGCGCCCAGCAACCATTTCTCGACCATGGAGGGCGCCCTTGTGTTCCTTGCCAAGGCTGCAGGAACCATAGCCAAGGCTGATGAGCGGGACAACATCGATGCCCGCGAGAAACACGAGCAGCTCGAGGCCTCGGCGAGAAAGGCGTCGGCGTCGCTGCCCGAGATCGCGGTACCGGCGCCCCGGCTCAATCCAGTGATGAATAAGCCGCTGGTGACAGAACAAACTTCGTCCATCCCGGCGTACATGCAGCCTGGCGAACCTGGCAAGCGTATGGCGATGCCCGCGGCCGAAAACGGGTACGCTGTGAGACCCAAGGCATCGACCAAGCTCTCGAGTATTGACTATATCGGCGGACCATCGGGAATTCTTACCGAGGAAGAGGCCGAACGGTTGATTGACTTGTTCTTTCTGACCATGCACCCATTCTTCCCCCATTTACCACGGTTTCTCCAGCTGTCGACCGTGCTTTCAGGCTACCCCATTCTTCTCTGTGCCATTTTGACCATCAGCTCGCGGTACCATCCGTTTGAGAACAACACCGGGACCAGCGGCGGTGGTGTGCCACGGAACATCGAGGTCCACGACCGGCTCTGGCTCTATGTCCAGCGTCTTATCTCCCAAACCGTATGGGCTGAGGCCAGCACGCGGTCTATCGGCACGATCTTTGCGTTTTTGCTTTTTACCGAATGGAACCCGCGGGCCATCCACTGGAGATGGTCTGACTACGCCAACAAGGCCGAAGAGGCGCCCGAACAGGAATTTGCCGTGCCCCAGAGCGACGAACCAAACTTGGCCGGTCTCGGGGCCATGCGCAGAAGTTACCGTATGGCCTGGATGTTGATCGGGTCAGCGGTGCGATTGGCCCAGGACATGGGGTTTATGGAGATCTCGTCCAAGACGTTTCTTGCTACCCACATTGCCGAAATCAACTCGGTGATGAACATCAGTCGGAGGTCGATGTTGGCCCATTCGCTCGCCGAGGTCGACTTGGACGAGGACGAGGTGGACGACGACGATCTTGACGACGGACAAGATGACGACGACCGCATCATGAAGATGCTGGAGGACGAGTTGAAGCGCATTTCGTCCGAACATGTGCTCAAGTTCACGTTGTCGCAGAAGGCCCAGATCGAGTTGCTCCAAATCATGTCGCTTGGTCACGAGTCGTTGTACGGATATAAGGCCCAGTTGGGAGGCTTGACCCAACGTCAGAACTTGCTGATCTTGGGCATCATTAGTCCTTTGATCAACAACTGGGGCCGCAAATACAAGCAGTTTCTTGCACCCATCTCCAACAAGGTGCTCCGCAATGTGCTGAACCTCCAACATCACTGGCTTAATCCCGACTCCAAGGTATCGAAGGAAGTCGCCGAGTGTATCGAACACGAACTGTTCATCTTCGAATTCAACTACGTGAAGCTCTACATTTACTCGCTTGCACTCCTGCCCTCGCCCAAAATTGTCCAGGAAATGAGACTCAAGCGCAAGGCCGGTAAGGTCACCCTCAAGCTCGACGAGATCTCCAAGTCGGCCAAGTACATCGAGCAGGCGTTCAACTCGGCCAACGAGATGTTGCTGGTGGCCCACCGCGTCCACCGCCTTAAGATGTTGCGCTTCATGCCGGTCCGCTGGCTTACCCGGATGGTGAGGGCGGTGGCTTTCATTGTCAAGTGCTACCTCACCATCACCGCCCACAAGAAACTGTCCAAGACTGTTCAAGGCGCACTGGCGGCCTCCATCGACAATTTCGACTCGACCATTTTGTCACTCTCGCTTATCACCATCGACGATATCATTCAGTCGATCCAGCGCGCCGCCATCACCCTCCGTGACTGTTCTCCCGATGAATTGCACTTGTGCACGCGGTACTCCAACGTCTTGATGTACTTATGTTCCGAGATGAAGACTAAGGCCAAGAACATGCCCAACGGCGACGACGAAATGTTCAAGACGTACGATCAACAGTACGCGAACTTGGCGTACGAGTCCAACTTCAATTACAATCCTCAGTGGGGTGGCAACGGGAACGACACGGCCAACGCATCCAGTGCCAGTGGCACAAATACTGGTGATAACGGTGGTGGTGGTGGTGGTGCTGCTGCTGCTGCAGGGGCCGGTATGACGCCGCCTGAAACGACACCACTAGCCAGTTTGGCGGGTGATAGCGAGGTAATGGAGTGGTTTATCAATAACAGGAACGTGGGTCTTGACTTTGTTGGTCCGTGGACCGAGATGATCGAGCAACAGTTGATGGATGAGCAGTTCAGTTTCGAGAACGCTCTTTAGTTGCATTTTTTTCCGCCTCATACGCTCTAATTTCAATTCACTACCGTTGGATCAGTTATGGCAAATCAATCACTATGCCATTGTCTAATTCATGTTAGTCGGGTGTAGTCTCAATCTGTAATATTTGCTATATAGTTCTTAATAGTCGAATATATTTAATTCTGTACTAATGAAGTTTGGTTGAATTTGGCTGCGAAAAATAATGAACAAAATAAAACTTTTTGCATGTACTTCCACCCCTCAAAATTTTCAGAAGGGCTGTACATATTTCATAAGGTGGTTTTAATCCTTTTTGGTGGTTTCCTCTTGGTTGTTTGCCTTACTAACTTGCTAGTCGACACATATCCCAACGCCTTTAGTCTTTCTGGAGTAGTGGGATGTGAATGGTAGTATGCCGTATACAAAGGATCACACTCATAAGTACTCAAATTCTCACTGTTTAACTTGAGCAAGCCTTTGGACAATTGCTGGGCGTATCCCCGAGACTTGGCGAACTCATCAGCACCAAATTCGTACCTTCTCGAAATAACGTGGCTCCAAAAGTCCAACACACTGTTTAACGGTGTGTAAACAAAAGTGAACAACCAGAAACCAATAATGAATGGCCGAGTGGTGGTGAAACCAAATGATGTGTAGAAAGACTCGTTTCTGACAAATCCAACAAAGGAAACCAGTGCAACTACCGTCTCGAACAAAGAAAAAGCCAAATTTTTTGGAATATGGGACAATTTCCAGTGGCCAAGTTCATGACCAACTATGGCAACAATTTCTTCCAAGTCACAGTGCTCAAGCAATGTGTCAAACAAAACAATATGCTTACTCCAAGGTAAACCAGTGAAGAATGCATTGGAATGAGAAGATTTAGTAGAGCCATCGATGAGGGATAAATTTGTTAACGGAAACGATTCGGAAGAAGCAAGGGATTCAACAGCGGTTCTCAACTTCCCATCTTCCAATGGAGTCAACTTGTAGAATAACGGCAAGATAACGTAGGGAACAATAGTTTGTATCAAAACCTGGAGTCCTAAAACTAACACTGGCATGTAGAATATAAAGTTGGTGGGGGCATATTCAATAATTCTCAAACCACCTGCAATAAACGCTGAACTAATGACAAAACTCAAGAAAAACAGTTTAATGGAGTCCTTTATCCACATACTTACCGTTAGTTTGTTGAAACCAAACTTTTCTTCCAAGATGAAATTATGGTAGTAGGAAATGGGAAGGGAAAGGAGAGTACTATAAACCTGATTGAGAAGCAAGAAACTCAACGAGTGAGTAATGACACCACCACAAAAACTGGGTAATACAGGGGCAATTGTTTTCAACAAGGATCCACCCAATGACCAAAAGCTGGACAATAAATCAAATTTGATGAGGACAATTGACCTCAACAATCGAAAGGTATCTCTGAAGATAGCCAACTTAATTTTTGCACGGCCATAGCTCTGAGTCTTGTCAAAAACTTCCTGGGTAATTTCAGATTTTAAACTAACTGGGATAGACTTTTGTTTCAAAACCTGATATTGACGGTACTTGAGATAAGCTTCAAAGGTGTACTGACCGATAGTGATTGCAAAAATAATTGATTTCCAGGGGATATTATTGTTATCCAACGAGGACAAGGACTATTGTTAGTTGTGGTGGTTCAGAGAAGAAGTGTTGATATTACGTACTTGATTTAAAATGTTCATTCTTTGGTTGGTTGGTTGGTTGGTTGCTTGCTCGAGATATGGGGATTGTGCTGATTATATACCATAATTGCGAATCGAAGAGTAAAGCATTAAAGTTTTGAACACAAAGCCATTTTTAACTCAAAATTTTGGGGCCAGGTGGTAATATTGGTGAACAGTATCACGGTGTTGAATCACACCACATCAGTATACTTTAGGGGAACAAATCACGTAGATTGTGCCTTGGAGAATCAATGCGACAATGGGCTCGCTATTGAGGATAAAATTGAGCAAAATATTCCCATGAGTATAATGTTTAACCAGAAGCTCCAATAACAATAATTGAGTTACAAATAAGACGACTCCAAGATAAATCCTTATCAGTGGAAGTGTCAAGGAGTATTCTCTCGCTTAACCTTCTTTGGGGAATTTATTTTTTAGTAATGCATAAAATGTGCCGCGTGAGAAGCGGCGCCCTTTCTTATCGAATTATTTAATGTGGGCCTTTTGTTTGACATCATAATTAATGCCACTCGTAATCCAATATAAGTTTACGGACAGCAAGAGTTGTAATTATTTACACACAAAAAGATGTTTAAGCCACCTGTCACAAATTTCGCCTAAACAGTGGCAAATAATATATCTATTTCTCCCGTCCATTGCTCGTTTTAGACTTTGGTGCCGTGTTTACAAGGGTGCCGATACCTCCCGCAAATGGTGGCTCCCATCTCCCAATCTAGATGAATGGAATAGTAAAACTGAAATGGTAAAGTAGGCTTTGACATTCAACTTAATTGCTCTGGCCGCATGCAGTGCTGTGTTGCCCTGTGTAGTTGTAGGTCGGTGTTCGGAACTGTGGGCGACACCGTTTGATTGTAATTTTCAGCCATGGTACGAGAATGGGATCCTACGGGTGACCAGGATTATCAGCGGCCGTTTGAATTACAATCGTAAAATCTATTATACTTTTAAATTATCTCGATGGCTTTGTTCTGGACTTTTTACCTCTTCATCCTCTTTTTGCAGCGATTATCTTACACTATTTACATTTATTCAACATCCTCTTCTTCAAACTCTTCTATCTCCAACACTCTGGTTGGCGGTCCAAATCTCTCGGTCAATGGCTTGGCAATCACACCCAACGGGCCCTGGTGGTACATGATCTTACTAATTCTGTTGACAAGACCGTCATACCAGCTGGCATCGTTGGTTGCGAAAACATTGACCTCGCTCCGTAACTTCTCACAACGCTTCTTGGACGCAGTGTCTTTGAGCCCCTCGTACATCGTGATCAAGTTGTTCAACACATTAATGAGAAGGGGCGCGGCCCGCTCGTCGTTGTTATGGGCAAAATAGATATCTTCCACCACTTCCTCGCTCCAGGAAACGGCATTCTTCTTGTAGCCCTTGGCCCACATCACCTCACCGAGATGGGCCCTGATTTCGTTGATCAGCATGATGATGTTGGTTTCGTCACAGTTAAACAAGGGATAATGGGCCTGGTCGAGCTCACCAGAGTCTAGTTTGCGTCTTATGTTGGAAAGATACTTCAAGTTCGCGAGGTAGATGTTGAGGGACTTGGTGAGAAACAACTCGGCCTCTTTCTTGGGTGTACCCTTGATGGCAGACGCACGGGCCAAGTCAAAGGCCAAGTCGTTCAAACAACGCAACAACTCGTCGGTGATACGCGAGTTGTTGCCAAGAAGGTAATCCTCACTGAGATTCATCGAATTGAACGTCGTCGTGAGCATCTGGATCGATCTCTCGAGGTAATGGATCTTGTCCTGCGACGATGGGCTCACTTTACTGACAAGACGACAGCATTGTGACAATCTCTCGGCATCTCCCAACTTGTAAAACATGTCGTCATTATCAACCACTCGCTGCAACACCAGCACCGCCGTGTCGAGTTCGCCCTTTGCAAGCAACGCCTTGGCGTAGCGCAACACGATATCGATGTAGAAGTTGGCAAATTGGTTGGACTTGCCGTGGATCAAAGTGTCGGCGTCGAGAAGCGGCACATCATACCCCGACTCGTCTATTTGCACGTCGGAATCGACTTCCTTGGCCAACTCTATCAACAAGCGACGGTAATGCTTGACGGCGTAGCGGGGACTCTTCAAGACGTCGTCCTTGTTGACAGCCTTGACAGCCGTGACCTGGTTCTTAAACAGGAGCTCGAACGGAATGTGTTGTCTGTCGTTGGCGTCATTGTACATCAAGTAGAACAGGCCAAACGACACGATGAGCCCGCCGATATAGGCGCCGGCAATGATGTTGACGACGAAGCCGTAGTTTTTGACGGCCCCAAGCGCGTTGGGCGTAAGCTTGAACGTCCGCTGGTGCACCAACGGCCGAAAACAGCGCGGTATGGGCCGTGTGTGGCGTGGAAGAGACCGAAACCGAAACATGGAGGTTTATGAAGTGAGCCGAATCAGATTGCAGATTATACCTATGTAGATTTATTCAAAACTTTGCAGGTTGCGATCTGCAGGTTACGATCCGCAGATTAGCCGCTTTTACAAATCCATTACATTTCGCAGTCGTCTGCAATCAACCAACCAACCACTTCTTTCCATAATGGGCTCGCAGCCCACGTATCTCCAGCGGTTTGCCGCCAACTGGCTTGTTACCGACCCCAGCATCCGCCAGGAATACGTTGGCGCCAAAAATTACCAGGTCCAGAACCACGAAAACATGAAGTATTTGTTTTTGTTTGGGGGCCGCCTCCGTTTCATCAAGAAGATGCCGATCAACGTGGCAGTGGCCGTGATGTTTGTGGTTCCCGCGGTGTTGTTTTGGGTATTTGAAGCGAAGCTTGTTTGGCATAACCACAGCCCGGCGTTGGTGGTGCTCTTCAGCTACTTCTGGGCGTTGGCGTTTGCGTTCTTTGTCACCAGCTCGACGTCCGACGCCGGAATTTTGCCCCGAAATGTCCATTTGCCGGCGGCAGTGGTTGATTCACGCTCCCGGGAAGCGCCCGACGAATATTTCAACACGGTGATGTTGCCTTACGACGACAAGAGCGGCGTTGCCGTCAAGTACTGTCCCACCTGTCACATCTGGCGGCCGCCACGAGCCAGCCACTGTTCGCTGTGCAACGCCTGTGCCATCAACCACGACCACCACTGCGTGTTCTTGAACAACTGTGTGGCGTACCGCAACTACAAGTACTTTTTGTGGTTCTTGTTGTGCACCGTCATCAGCTGTGCGTTGTTGATAGCGGCATCGTTCGTGCTGGTACGACACGATTTCCGCCGGGCCATCGCCCGCCACCCGGTGAGCTTGTTGTTGGGGCTCTACGGCTGCTTGGCCGTGTGCTACCCGTTGCTCTTGCTTGGATTCCACCTTTTTCTCACCGGCAACAACATCACCACGCGAGAATACTTGAACTACGTATATCGCCAGGAGAACAAGTTTGTCAATGTTTATGAGCGAGGGCTCTGGAGCAACTTGTGTTTGAACTGGATCGGCAAAGCTCGCGGCTGGACATTGGTCCGGTTCCGTGACGAATATGACGAAAAGGATGTACGGTTCCAGCGAGTCGAGGCGTGGGCATAATACGCATATATCTGTACAATGGCATAACTAATAATGGTAATATTATAATAATGAAAGAAAGAAATGATAGTAGTCAAAGGAAGGAAAGTAAGGAAAGGAAGAAATGCTAGTAGTAAAAGAGTTGTATTGAGATAGACCATACGTCAACACATTATGAAAAGTCAGATGTTGAGAACGCTACCGTCATGTCCACCATTTAAAGATTCAACTACAACAACGATGGTTAACGTATCTAAAAACAGCATTTTGAAATCTTCTGGCTCTGACAAGAATTCCTTCCTCCTTGCATAATTTTGTCGATTTGTGATAAAAAGTTCAAATATCGTGGTATGTATTCTCTTTGCTTCTGTATACGTCACCGATATACCTTCAAGATAAACTGCACCAAGTGTGAACTATCCTAAAAGCAGCCGGGTTTTGTTGTTGGGTTTGGTGATAAACTTCCACGAGCCTTTTATTAGAACAACTGGTTGGGAATTGTAATATAGGTGGGTTCTTTGCACTCTTCTTGTGGACTCTTCAAAACACCACCATTTTGACAAAAATCCACATGATTCACGCTGGAACCAATTCCAACGCCTACAGTGTTGGGGTCTTACTATAGTACACAAACCAGTCTGTTGACGCATAGCCTTGGCCTAGATCATCCAGCACAATTTTGCAGCCATACCAAAATGCGCCACAACACCACAAATTGTTCCCATCTTTCCATAAACAACTTCCAACAACACGGAACTTGTTTCTTAAACTGACAAAACGTTGCTCGGCTCCACCTTGCCCATTCTCCCTGCTAGGAGTTGGCAGCAACTCCCAATACTTGCGCACTGCATATAACACATTTCCTCAAACCCATCAAACACAATCAACTATCACCACCTGAAACAACTACTTCTCTCCAGCACCATGGATCCTGTGATCAACGCATATCCCCCGCCACACCGAGCGCATGATGGTGATGCGTACTTTGGGGCGCGGCTTATCTTGGAACGAGAACGGATCTTCAATCTTCCGAAACGGATGTTCCAGTGGATCTACTCGATCTCGCTTGTGATCTTTGTCATCTTGATGTTGGCGTTCGTGGCGGTGACGCCGTTGGATGTGATTGTGCAGGTGGCATCGACGACCAACTCGGCCATCAAGATGTTGATTGTCATCATTGTGTGTGTGGTGTTCATCGTGTGTTCGTTGGTGGTGTACTTTCTGCGGGTGTACCAGTACCGGCTGAGTTTGAACGATATCCCGTTGAGATCGGTGTATATCCCCCACGATGGCGACATGCCCCGTGCCGTGTCCAACGAGATCGACAATACCCTCAAAAAGTGCATGGAGATCCGCTTGAAGGCGACTCCCTTACAGAACAACCGCGTTATCATCAACAACCGGGGCATGGCGCCGCCCGAGTATATCCAGCGACGCAACGAACAGCTCTTGAGCTCAGACAGCGAAGTTTTGCCCCATCCTACGGGCACAGGGACTTCGCTTCCGCCCAATGCCGTCTACGAAGACGTTATTCGCAGCATCAGCGACAAGTTCATCTTTCAGAGCAAGATGTTGACCCAGGTCGAAGTGCCGACATGCTACACCTTCCGTGAAGTGGTAATATACTTGTCACAGACCTATCTTTACGATGTCGAGGTGCCCGCGGACAAGGTACCCGACTTGCAGCACATGGTGGAGTTGTACAACAAGTTCCGGTTCGGGCCCCAGCTCATTGCCGAGCGCGATTTGCTCGAGTTCATGGTGGAGTTCGACAAGTTGGGCCAGATCTGCCAGTCCAACTTCACGTCCAAGATTCATACGGGGGCCAGGAAGAAGAACTCCGAGGTGAGTGCAGTGCACGGCGCCTTTGAGAACGTGAGCCAGGGCGAAGCCAGCGAGTACGACGAAGAGTCTGTCGACGAATATCACGAAGACTGGAAGTTTCCTGCGCCGGTCAACTACGACACGGAATCGTACACATCGACGAGACGGCCACGGTACAGCACCACTTCGTCGTCACGGTCGGTTATCAAGAAGAAACTTGCACTTAGCAACCCCAGCTTGGACATCCAGTGGGACGATAGTGACAACGAGAGTGTCATGAGAAACAGTGGTTACGACACCGACGAGGAGGAGGACGATGCGGATATTTATGGGTTCAGAAAGGGAAACGGAAATAGAGACTAATTCCAGCACGAATTTCAAGGGATTACAAAGGAACAATACAGGGAACATACAAGGAACATTAATAAACGTATATTGCGTAAGTAGATATTACAGGAAAGTCATCAGTCGTCATCGTCAGTTCTGGGGAGGCACCACCACGCCGTCGTGGATAAAGTAGTACACCACCGTCCCGTCGTCGTTCAAAATGCCCACCGTGATGCGTTCTGGCCGTGTACCCGACACCTCGGCCACCTTGACGAACCACTGGTCGATTTCCCTCACCGAGAGCTGTGGTTGTTGGCTGGAGCGTGGCACCACCCACTCGCGACGGTGTTCGAGGTCGTGGGCGTGCAATTTTGCAGGCGGAAGCCCTGAAACAAACCGCCCGGCGTGCTCCGTCACCTGTGTCCAGTTGTTGTAGTGGACGAGGTTGGTTTTGAGCTGGTCAAGCATGGTGGTTGGGAAGATGGGCGTGTCGTTTCTGCATAAGAACACTTTCGAACAAACATGGTAGGCACACGACCATTGGGTTTTAAGCGGGAAACGGCGTCGTGATGCCGAACGTTCGCTGAATTTTACTAGTGATGGTAAACAGCGAACAGAAACTATATTCACGGAAGCATAATTAAGTTAATGGCGAGAATCACCCGGAGGCAAAGCTGTCTTACAATAAGTATCGACCCGTCGAAGTTCTCCGCTTTTCGTGGGGCTCCCCGGCTGTTTCCAAACAATATAAATAGGGCCTGAAAGTCCTGTTTTTCTTTTCTGGAAAGAAGCAGCAAAGAAAGCAAGTAAGAGTTATTGACTTCCTGGTCTGTAATAAATAACTGTTTTTCTCCTTCCTCGCCCCATAGTTTACACTATATTTGATATAGTTGAGGTACTAGAGGCTACTTGCATTTATTATACGGAGAGGAGGCAGTTGGCATATTCAAGTGTTTGTTAGAGATTTAGGCAGCTGGATGTCTAACCATTTTGCGATTCTGCCCTGCGGTTCATTAGGTATTTGATTGAGATAATCTGAGGACTTCATAAGTCGTGGATGGCTCAATTATATACCCGTCTACATACGTGCCAACCAACTCAAGACAAGTACCTTTCAGAAGTATGAAAGTCACGATGAAGAGAAGTTTAACTTTTGCACAAACCAGTTTTGAGAAACGGAAACATTTTGCACACTTGTCAGAATTTTGACTCGGTGTGACACTACTCGGTCAATTTTGGGTAACCAGCCACATTCCACTGATCTAGGCAAACATCCTTTATGGCCAGCAGTTTGACACGAACAAGTCAATAGCAAGTACGACATTTGTGGTAACAATTATCCATTGAAGTACGTATCGCAATCTGACCTATGCACCTTAAACGAGAGTGGCGGCATCATCTTCAACATTTTTCAAACTCCGTTGAGCCACTACCAAAGTAATACAAAAGTCTGGATCGTATAGCAAACCGTAAGTGAAATTCAAGATCAAAATAGAAGATGGTGCAAGCCTCGTCACAATACTTGCCACAAACATTGCAAGAAGAAACAAAACTTGGAATTTTAAAAAGATGCCTTCTACCACCTTCGAGGAGCCTTCTCTTATTAGGAGTCCCTCTTTCTCATCCATGTGAAATACAGAGAATCTCCAAGCAAGTTGAGGAAATGAAAAGTGGATCAGGGCGAGAAAGAATCCCAAGAATTCTGTAAATTCTATCTCATCATTGAAAACAAAAATTAGGGGAGCAAATATGTCAATTACACCTATTGTGACTTTCAAGAGGATGTGCAAACAGTAACTCGATATCTTTGTGTATGTTGTGTGCTCAATTGGTGGCGTGAGTTGAAATTCAATTGCCAAGATCCCCAATGTCGAACAACTGTATTGGAGTAACGAACATCCGACATCAAAGGAATGCTTGTTGAAGCCGTATACAATGAATGGAACGGGAATCACCAATAAGCATCCAACGACAACCAACCACAACAGAACCAAGAAAATATGATTCCTGAGCAAGTTGGTTCGGCAACAAGCCAACACTGATAGAACGAGTACTCTATTTGCGAATTCAATGACAGGGGAATAGATTTGCGGAATTCCAAAGCTGAAGAATATCATTGATGCAGCTAATGTAGCACTACCAAGGATCGGGGTACAATTTTTGACCAAAAAGCCAAGTACGGAAACGCGTTCTAATATAGACTCGGGTGCTGACAGATTCTGCTTCTCAATATAATTGCCTTGGGTGAATGGTGGAAGGAAACATTTCTCTTTCTGCGTGTCACGCCTATTGGGTTGATAGTGATCGGATTCATCTATCGCTATTATTGATTTCTCGGGGTTTGCAGGAACGGGTGTTTGAAGTGGTTGCAGCATGTAGTCAGGGTGTTCGATAGCATTAGAGTTATTTGCAATACGTCATGGTTATATAGTTTCGAGAACCGGAACATTCTGCTAAATATTCTCATTTGGGTAGCATCAATCCATCAACACAGTTGTGATCTGGAGGCATAATATTATGCCGCATTTATTGAAAGCATACCGATAAGGAATGTTCGCGTGATGTTGTTTTTCGCAGCAATTACTATGCAATATCAAAAACAAACATGAGACCTACGGTTGATGCTCAAGTCGATGGTAATACCTCAATAAATAGATATGAATTATAAGTAAATATTAGCCAGGGTCCAGCTTACTGGATAAACATCGAATGCAATACATGATATATCAACTATCAATCTAGGAAAGGAACCAGCTTATACCTGTCGAATGGCACGAATACTTGTACTTCCATCTTTCAATAATAATATTGAAGCAAATACTTTGTTGAACTAACTGACTGTGGACAGACTGCCAAGAAGATGCCAAGTAGAGTGAGACCACACTCCCAAACCTTCTTGAACTTAAAGTAGAATACCGCTGCCAACAGAAACCGAAGAACCACTTCAACTGGAAGAGCACAACTTCCAAAAAATTTCATTCCTGGAGTTGCAACTCTGCCGACTTTAGCATCTTCATTTGAAATGGAAGAACGCCAAGCAATAAGAGGAGCTGCAAAACACAACTGCATGAGCAGCAACTCGGTTTTATTTTCGGATGGGTCGGTGTCCTTCTTTAATAAATAGAGGAAGGAACACGCGTCAGCTGCAATCACAGTGAATACCAAGTGGACTTGCAAACCGTATTTTGCGACTTTTGAAAATTTCTTGTCTTCTGAAGCGTTCAGATTGGGTGGTGTTCCGAAATAACATTCAACCAAAGTATGCAAAGCCAAACACAGGCCCTGTAAAAAAGAACACACATAGTCAAGTTTCTGCACATCGCCCAGTTTTATGTATGCAATCAAATTCACAAACGAAAATATTAGAAGAATGGCATGGACGAGAAAAAGGGCAAACGATGCACCAATCATCCATGTTCTTTCCCGAATTCTCTCAATATATTTTGGAAGAAAAAGTCGAATCGCTTTGCTCAGAGGAAAAAGCGTCTGCCAAGTAATCATAATTGCAGCTGCAATCAGTAAACCAAGTATTGTTATTGGGACACACCACTCCTGAATTAGACGCAGCCATTTTAAGTAGAATCTATGTTTTGGAGTCAACTCTCGAGAAGATCCACTGCCATTATCAATTTCTTGAGTTGCATTTGGAGAATGGTCTTGATCACTGGGTGTGACATTGGAAACTTGTCCCGAAAGACCAGCTTCGAGTACTCCAAGATCTATTTCGTCACTAGTAACAGGTGGATTCAGGTTGCAAGTGTGTGTGCGTCCAATAAGTGGATATTCATTTAGTATGCTGTGTTGTGTTCGATACTTCTGATAGATTTCAAGTTCATCTTCACCGATGTCAGTCATCGTTGTAGTTAAACCTAGGGGGAATATAGGATAAAGTAGCTAGTTGTTTTTGTAAAAACAGTCTTTTTACATTGGCTGCGAATTTAAACTGGCGGTAAATTGATACCAAATCCACAAACACAATTTAATGGCTGCGGCACTCCCAGAAATTGCAGCGGTATATTTGACAACTATCCTTGCCCTAATCAATCAAACATCCAATAAGTGACAGTTGTTTCTGCTGAACTTCTCCTTTTCCTTCTTCTTCTTCTTATTCTGACGACGATACGTACTTCTCGGGGCTTGTGGTCTGTTGTGGTAGTTACGTTAAATCATACAATCAGTTCAATACAACTTCTCGGCTTAGCTCTTCGGATCTAATTCGAATCAGTACTGCTTCTGCCTTGTTGTC
>PPLR02000052.1:0-47761 GCA_003706535.2 Teunomyces kruisii | reverse complement strand
AACAAAGATCAGGACCGCCGCCGGGCCACGTCCCACTACGACAGGTGCATCGCCTAAAACCAATGTCTAAACCCAACCTAACGCTAGAACTTGGCCAAAACCCCCATTGTTGTCTCGAGACCACGAGACACTCCATTGTTCGCCAGGGTCCGGCTAAAGATGGCTTGTTGCCGCCCGTTTAGGGCCATGAGCCTCGCGCACCTACCGCAATCTTAAAATAGATCTTAAAATAGATCCGACTGCCGGGTGTTTTACGCCGATTACATGCTGCTTCTTCTCTCTGGCGGTTCTTACTGGGACAGGTACTGTCTGGCGCTTGCCAGGCCGTTGTTGAGCCCGAACGGGAACGACTTGGACCCCGATTTTGTCGGTGCCGTGTCGCTCACGGCGTCGGTATTGGTGACGAGTTTTGCCGTCGGCCAGTGGGTAGATTTGTGCTTCAACAACCACTACGGTCCGCACCGGGTTGTGTACGCCTTTGGCTCTCCGTTCAGGCTACGCAGCGTGGGCGTGGTGCAGTTGCTCAAGCTCAATTGCGTTTTTTTGCAGCTATTTTTGACATGCTGCTGCATCTTTTTGACAGATAACGGCGGGTTGGTCGTGGTGTTTGTTTTCCGGGCGGTTTCGCATGCCTTGGTGGTGGTGCCGTTGCATGTGGTGGAGCCCACACGGTCGACGGTGGGCGTGGCGTCGCTCCAGATCTACTGGTTCGTCGAGTTCTTGTTGGCGATGGTGGTGGGTGCCCACGACGGGTGGTCGCAGCACCGGCTTCTCGACGGCACGGCGGCGGCGTACGTCGTGGAAACGTCGATGGCTGTCAATGCGCTCGTGGTGTTTGTTCTCGAAGCGTTTCTCTACTCGCCGGCCCGCGAATTGGCCGAGTACTGGACGTTGAACGGGTGGGAACCCGGCGCCGTGCGGTCCTTGTTTGTCGATCTCGGTTTCTTCTGGCTCGACGGGCTCATTGCCAACGTCAACCGGACGCAAAACCTCGACCCCAGCGACATTCCGCCGGGCCACATCAGTATCAAGGGCGAGGTGACGTACGGCGAGTTTTGTGCCGCGTGGACCGCCCGCGAGAACCCGCTGGTCGTGGCGGTGCTTCTCCGGCTCCACTGGCCCGCCATATTGCGGGCGCTCGTGCTTGATGTCGCGGAAATGGGCCTCGGCTTGGCCCAGACGTTCTTGTTGCAGCGGTTTCTTGTCTACTTCTCCGGCAACAAGGACGAGCCGGCGATCGTCGGGCTCTCGATCGCCGTGGCCCTTCTCGTGGCCGACATCTTGCGCTTCACCATCGACAACCGCTACTACGTGTGCTTGTTCTACGTGCGGAGCAAGGTGCTGTCGGCGCTCAGCGCCATGCTCTACCACAAGGCCATGCGCCTCTCGCCGGCGGCCCGCAGGCGCAAGACGTCCGGCGAAATCGTCAACAACATGTCTGTCGACGTCGCCGCCGTCGTCGACTCGCCCGAGGCGTTCGTGGACGTGGTGACGATGCCGGTGCGGTTGTTGCTGGCGCTCGTGGCGTTGCGGCGCGTGCTCGGCACCGCTTCGTGGGCCGGCATCGTTGCGGCCGCGGTGTTGATTCCGCTCAGCAGCAAGGTCAGCACCCTCATTGCCGACCACTACACCGACAGCATGCGGTTGCGCGACCAGCGCACCCGGTTGACGGCGGAGATCCTCGCCTCCATCAAGAGCATCAAGCTCTTTGCGTGGGAGACCCCCATGTTGCAGCGCCTCTTGGCCATCCGCAACGGCCGCGAGTTGGTGTTGCTCCGCCGGATCGGCGTGTTGAACGCATTGGCGACGTTCTTGTGGCTCTGCGTCCCGTTCGTCGTGTCGTGCGCGTGTTTGGTGTCGTTTGTGTACTTTCTCGACGTTCCCTTGACCCCAGCGGTGGTGTTCCCGGCCATTGCGTTGTTCGACATGCTCGCGGACCCCATGGTCGAGATCCCCGAGTTGTTTTCCGAGTTGGTCGAGACCAACGTGTCGTTGAAGCGGTTGCGGCGCTTTTTCGGCTTGCCCGAGCTCGACGACACGGTTTTGCGGACCGAGGCGGCGGCGCCCGACGGCGAGGTGGCGGTGTCGGCGCAAAACGCTACGTTTTACTGGGATTTTGCAGCCAAATCCGCGCCCGCGCTCAGAGCAATAAATTTTGCAGCCAAATCCGGCGAGTTGACGTGCATCGTCGGACGAGTCGGCAGCGGCAAGACCGCGTTCCTCCACGCGTTGTTGGGCCAGTTGCGGGGTGACGGCGAGGTGGCGGTGGCCGGGACGGTGGCGTACTGTTCGCAGAGCCCGTGGCTCGCCAACGCCTCGCTCAAGGAAAACATCTTGTTTGGACACCGGTACGAAAAGACGTTTTATGACGCGACGGTGCGGTGCTGCCAGTTGCTCGCCGACTTGGCGGTGTTGCCCGACGGCGACCGGACCGTCGTGGGCGAAAACGGCATCGCGTTGAGCGGCGGCCAGAAGGCCCGCGTGGCGTTGGCCCGCGCGGTGTACTCGCGTGCCGACGTCGTGCTCTTGGACGACGTGCTCTCGGCGGTCGATGCCCACGTCGGCAGCAACATCGCGGCGCAGGTGTTGGGGCGTGGCGGTTTGTTGGCGGCGAAAACGGTCGTGCTAGCCACCAACGCCGTGTCGGTGTTGAGCCGCGCCACCACCGTCTACTTGTTCAGCAACGGCTCCATCGTCGACAGCGGCACCTCCGGCTCCATCGAGGACGGCACCGAGCTCGCCCGGTTCATCAGCGACGGTGCACGCGACTCCGGGGCCAAAGACGGCGACACTGGCGACACTGGCGACGCGGAAGAGCTACCACCGGTCTCCAACACAAGAGCCAGTTTCGTGTCGCACAGCCACGACTACGAGGCCGACGAGGACCCCGACTACGTGGCACGCACGGCCCACCGCCACGAGAAGGGCGCGGCCGGCAGCATCCAGTGGAGCGTGTTTGTCGAGTACTTTTGCGCGTGCAACTTGGGGTGGATCTCGGTATATGTTGCGTGCTACGCGATCTACGTCGGCATGACCATCGGCGCCACCTACTTGTTGACGTACTGGTCGGAGTTGAACGTGGCTGCGGGCCACACCGTCCGTCCGGCACTCTTCTTGCTGGTGTACACTGCGTTGGGCCTTGGAGCGGGCCTCTTTACCCTCGCCGGCGCCTACGTCATCTGGAGCTTCTGTGTCGTCGCGGGCGCACAGCACTTCCACGACAAGATGGCCACCAGCGTGTTGCGGGCGCCGATGTCGTTGTTCGAGACGACGCCCGTCGGGCGCATCTTGAACCGGTTCGCCGACGACATGGTGGTCATCGACGAGGAGCTCATCTGGGCGTTCACGGGGCTCGTGGAGTTTGCGGTGTATGGCTGTGGCACGTTGGCGGTGATTGTGGCCAGCTTGCCGGTGATGGTGGTGGTGGTCGCCGTGCTCTTGTACGTGTACAACGAGGTGCGCCGGTGGTACATCGCGACGTCGCGCGAGCTCAAACGGTTGACCAGCGCCCGCAAGAGCCCGGTGTTTGCCCACTTGCAGGAGTCGGTCCACGGAGTCGACACCATCCGGGCGTACGGCCAGCAACCGCGGTTTCTGTACAAGAACCAGCGGTACGTCGACGACTTGGTGCTCGCCACCTTCACCGGCGAGTGCACCAACCGGTGGCTCGCGATGCGGTTGCAGGCGATCGCGGCGGTGATCACGTTGTCGTCGGCGCTCTTGCTTTTGGCGACGGTCGGCACCGCCCACGAGCTCAGCGCCAGCATGGCCGGCTTCGTCATGGTCAACGCCATGGGCATCACCGACACGCTAAACTACATCATCCGGTACTGGGCCGACGTCGAGGGCAAGTCTGTGGCGGTGGAGCGCGTTCTTGAGTACTGCAACTTGCCCAGCGAGGACGAGCCCGTCAAGCACACCCGGCCGCCGCCGCTGTGGCCCCACCACGGCGCCATCACCTTCAACAACTACTCGACGAGGTACAGAGACAACTTGGACGAGGTGTTGCGGGACGTATGCATCGCCATTGGGCCGCGCGAGAAGGTCGGCGTCGTGGGCCGCACCGGCGCCGGCAAGTCGACGCTCTCGTTGGCGTTGTTCCGGCTCTTGGAGGCGACGGCGGGGCACATTGAGATCGACGGCATCGACACACGGACCCTCGGGCTCTATGACTTGAGACACAGCCTCAACATCATTCCCCAGGACTCGCATGTGGTTGAGGGCACGGTGCGGCAGAACTTGGACCCGTTTGGGGAGCATACCGATGCCGAGTTGTGGCGGGTGTTGGAGCTTGCCCATTTGAGGGGCCATGTCGAGGGAATGAGGTCGAAGAAGGAGGAGGAGGGGGAGGACGATGATGAAGACGATGATGAAGACGATGATGAAGACGATGATGAAGATGAAGATGAAGATGAAGAGGAAGATGAAGATGAAGAGGAAGAAGATTCTGCTTCTGCTTCTGCTTCTTCTGCTTCTGCTTCTCCTTCTGCTTCTGCTTCTGCTTCTGCTTCTCCTTCTGCTTCTGCTTCTGCTTCCTCCAATCCCCAATACAACTACGGTCTCCTGGCAAGAATCCATGAACGCGGCTCCAACTTATCCGCCGGCCAACGCCAGCTCCTTTCGCTCGCCCGAGCGCTTCTCAATCCGTCCCGAGTCCTCGTTTTGGACGAAGCCACCGCCGCCGTCGATCCACAAACAGATAAAATCGTCCAGCAAACCATCCGCACCGCGTTTTCCGACAGAACCATCATCACCATCGCCCACAGATTGGAAACAATCATGGACAACGACCGCATCTTGGTGTTGGACCGCGGTGCTGTCACCGAATTCGACACGCCGGCCCGCTTGTTGGCGGACCCCACGTCGGTGTTCTATTCCCTCTGTCGGGAGGGCGGATACTTATCCGAAAAATAATGGCTGCGAAAACGCAACGGCCGCAAAAAAACGGCTGCAAAAATAGACTTATGAATAGATAGATATGAATGTTAGAATTACTATATGCTGGAAAATGCTGGAAAATGCTGCGGTTGTTCAAAGAACGAAATCATCCACGTCCATCTCTCCAAGTGCCTCGAAGCAATACTTGACCTCCTTCCAGCCCTTGGCCGGTTCCCACCGGCGGAACGCCAGGAGCAATCGCTGGACAATGACAACATTGCCGATGTTGTTGACCTCCATCAACTGGTGGATCAACGAGCGGATGTTCCACGGCACCATGTACATGTTGGTGATGACGGTGTCTTCGAGGAGGCGCAACTTCTGTTTGCGTACCAACAGCGTCGTCTCAATGGCGTGCCGTATGCCGACCATGTACACGTCCTCGTTGCCAAAGATCTTGCCGTGGCCCCCCGTTCCCACCGCACCGGCACACCGGGCCCCGAGTTCCTTGATGAGCCCGTAGTCCTCCGAGCAGCCCATGTTGCGCATCATGATGATCATCCGCATGAGTTCCTGGACAAACTCCGGCTCGGTGCCAAACTGGATCGTGCGGAAGATGTTGGCGTGGTGGTAGTTCATCCCGAGCGACGAGTTCAACGGCACAAGCTGGTCGCTGGCATTGCCGCAGAACGTGATGCGGACGTTGTTCTCGGTCAACACCTTCATGCCGCGGTCCATGGCGAGTCTGAGGGGCAGGCCCGGCTTCTGGAGTGAAAAGAGCTCGCTGATGATATCGTTTTCGTACGCCAGAAACGCCCGGAGAACGAGCTTGGTGTCCAAGCCGGGGAATGGGCCGGCCATTACTCCCGACATCGAAAGCAACGCCACTCTCTTGTGGCCAAGAGACGGGTTGTCCTGACAGAGGGCGCTCAAGATGTTGATAGCAACGGGTGTGCCCTGTGAATGCAGCACCACGTAGAGAAAATCGCACCTGTCGATGATATCGTACCAGTTCTCGAGCAACTTGAGCAACTTCTTGGATCTCTCGGCAATGGTGCCCTCTCCCTCGAGGGCAATGGTCTGGATATCGCACTCCTTGCAGTTGACCCACTTCTGGACGGCCTTTTTGGCCTCGCTGGCGAAGCGGATGGAATTTCCCGTCGACTGGCCGATGAACGTACGGACAAACTTGATGGGGAGAAAGCCGTGGATGGCGATGATGACGACGCGTTTGGTGTGCTGGCGTTTCTGCACCACCACTGCCGGCAGCTTGCGGTACAAGTGGCGCTCGTTGGAGTGCTGGAGGAGGCGGAGACGGAGCTTGGTCGAGACGGAGATCTGGCGGAAGTTTTCGTCCAACGTGGGCACGAGCGTGGAGTAGGTGTCTGTCGGTGGGTTCTTGGGCTCGAGGGTACGTTCCTGGACTTCGTTGGCGGTCAACGGGCGCTTTTTGCTGTTGTAGCGTACGGGCAGGTTCTCGCTGGTGGTGTCGGCGACGGCAAGCTCGGGCGCCTCTGCCGTGGAGTACTTGCTGGCGTAGTGGGTGCGTTCGTTGGAGGACTCGATGGCGAGCTTGGCGGACTTGTAGACCTCGTCGTCGTCCTCGATGGACGGCGAGGTCTGTGGCCAGAAGAACGAGAAGAGGTTGGAGAGGACGGATGGTTCTGGTGGCGGCGATAGCGAGATAGTGGCCGGAGACGGCGTTTGTGGAGGTGGAGATGCAGATGCTGGTGCTGGTGGAGATGCTGGTGCTGGTGCTGGTGGAGGCGACGATTTATCGGAAGTCGGCGGTTTCTTGTCGCTATACTTTGAAAACGGGCCCAAATTGGCCGTTTGGAGCGGCGCTTGGGCATGCTGTGTAGTGGGCGGCGGTGAAGGGCCCGTGGTGGGCGGTGGCGGTGTTTGTGGCGGCGGAATTGGGGCGCCGGCGGCCGTCGAACCGCCGTTGGGGAGCGCGGCGGGTCCAGCACCGCCAGCACCGCCAGCAGCGCCGGAACCGTCGCCATAGTAGTAGTACGACACCGCGGACGTGATGCGGCGATGGAACATCCACGGCTCGGCGGTGTCGGGCGCGTGGAGCAGCTCCGGCGGCGGGTTGTTGTTCCAGCGCCACCAGGAGTCGGCGCCCGGCTGTAGGGCCAGCGCGGCGCCAGGCGCGGCGGAACCAGGCCCAGACGCGGCCGTGGGGTCGGCCACCGCCACCGCCTGTGTCTGCGGCGGTGTCTGGAGTGTCTGCTGGGCGTCCAGCGCCCGGAGAAGGGGCCAGTACAGAGAAGACATGTCGCGTTGGAGAGAAGAATTCGATAAACAAAAAGATAAGCGTGCGCGATAGCACAAACATCACCACGCTGACGGTGTTGTAGTGATAAGGAACATCGGGAACATCAGAAGAGAAACAGAAGAAGAGAAACAGAAGAAGAGAAACATAAGAACTATCAGAAGTGAAAAGAACCATAAGAAGTGATAAGAACACCAGAAACAGAAACGACCTGGATCTCAACTCCGTTCGCTGATACTCCACGGCACTTGACACAGCTGCGTCTTACTCTACAAGCTTCCAGTTACTTGACACGTTGGCTCCTTAGCCATCATTCTTGCTCTGCTTAAACAATAACTGTTGGTCTTCAACAACAACCAGAAAACAGAGACAGAAAGACAGAAGACCAGAAGACAAGACAGAAGAGAACAGAAAGACAGAAGAGAACAGAAGAAGAACAGAAACAACAAACAACATACTGATCATACTCATCCAACTCATCATAGCCATCCCCTATGGAAGAAATACTAAAACAACTCGCCATCAGAGACGAAATCGAGGCCAAAGACGGCCGCTACTTTGCCGCGTTCCAGGAATTGCTCCGCCAGCTCCGGGCGCTGCCGTCGCCGTCGCCGTCGCCGTCGCTTCTCGGGCTTGCCGACCCGGCGGCGCCCCGTGCCGACCCGCAGATGGAGCTCGAAAACTCGCGGCTCACGCAGAGCATCAACGAATTGGCGTTTGTCCACGAAAAGCTCCAGCAAACGGTGGTCGGGCTCCGGAACGAGGTGGCGGGCCACGAACGCACCATCGGACGCCTCACCCGCAAGAACGAGTCGCTAGCGGCCGAAATCGGCGAAAAGAACAAGACCATCGAGATCATCACCGACGACACGCTCTTGAACCAGATGCAGACGAACGTGTTGCAGCAGCAGTTGGAACAGCTCCGCGCCGAGCATGCCCGGTTGCAGGACGAGCACAATCTGTTGATCAAGCGGTGGATCGCCAAGGCGGAGCGTGATGCCCAGCAGATGAACGAACACAACGAGGCGGTCCGGGAGGACAAGCCAGATACACAATGAGATCACAAGAGAAGAGAACCACAAGGGAACAAGAAAGATTAACAAGAATATATGATTAATGAGAATAATTACAGTTGAAGGAGAATCGATGAAAAGGAAGACAGAATTACGATGATCACAGAAAATATCCCAGCTTTAATAACTCCAAGAATACAAGATGTATACGAGGAAGAAGGAAACGCAAGAATAAAGGAATACAACAGAACACAGAAATGAAGAAACACGGAATCAAAAGAACCATAATCATACAAGACTAATGCTAAGAAACCAAGATGAAGGGGATAAGATGTTATACAAGAACAATAAGCATCGCTTTAATAACAACTCCAAGCATACAAGATGTATACGAAGAAGAGGGAACACAACAAGAGAACAGAAATAAGAATCACAAAATAACCATAATAATACATGATTAATGAGAAGAATTACAGATGAAGCGTGATCGATAGAAGAAATGGATTAAGACGACAAGAACAATACGCATTACAAGATTAACATCTCCAAGAATACAAGATTAAGAAGATTAAGAGATTAAGAGGATTAACAAGATTAACAAGATTAACAAGAAAACGCTACAATACAAACTGGATCGGGGAATGTACGGATTTCTCAGATAGAAGTGAGATGGTTAAGGAACATTCTCTTGGAACGTTTCTCTTTAAGGAAACATTTCTCTTTATGGAAATCTGTCTAATGCAACATTTCTTATGATAAAGATAAGAAGTGTTGTAATGTGAGTTGTCTCCATCTTATCTGGCGAAACAGCAGCAAAGTTGAAACAGTGAAAGACGTTGTCTTCAGACATTTATGTATCCATTTCCGGCTCTTCTTACTCTCTTCCCTCCCGCACTACACTTGTCAGTCGCTACACTTGTCAGTCTTATCCTCAGTCGTACATTATTCGTAACATCACTAACGTCTCGCCTACTTGGAGGTGTCGACAACGTATCTACCGATAATCTTTCCTTGTTCCATCAACTCGTAGATCTTGGGCAACTCGGTCAAGCCGGCAACCTTGATAGGACACTTGATCAAGCCTCTGGTGAAAAAGTCGAGGGCCTCGGCGGTGTCGGCTCTGTTGCCGACGTAGGAGCCTCTGATGGAGATGGATCTCACCACCGAGTCAAACACGGGGGCCACAACCTTGGCACCGGCGGGCAAACCAACCAACACCACGGTTCCGGTGGATCTCACGTATTCACACGACTGCGCAATGGCCTTCTCGGACACGGAAACGTTGATGGCGCCGTGGGGCCCGCCGTTGGTGGCAGCCTTGATGTCGGCAACAATGTCCTTGGAAACAAGGAAGTCGACATAGGCTTCGGCACCAAGAGACTTGACAAACTCGCCCTTTTCGACACCGCCATCAATGGCCACCACACGGTAGCCCATGGCCTTGGCGTACTGGATGGCGAGCGAGCCCAAGCCGCCGCCGGCACCGGAAACGGCGACCCACTGGCCGGCCGAGAGCTGGGCCGTCTTCAACGCCTTGTACACGGTGACACCGGCACACAAGATGGGCGCAACCTCCTTCAAGTCGGCGCCGGCAGGGATTCTGGCGGCCTGCACCGCGTCGGCAGTGGCGTACTGCTGGAACGAGCCGTCGTGGGTGTAGCCCGACAAGTCGGCCTCGGCACAGTTGGGCTCGTCGCCGTGCTGGCAAAACTCACACGACAAACACGAGCCGTTCAACCACTTGACACCGGCATAATCGCCAATCTTCCAGCCCTTGACGTTGGAGCCGAGCGCCACGACCACACCGGCGCCCTCGTGGCCGCCCACAAGCGGCAACTTGGTGTCCAACGGCCAGTCGCCCTTCCAGGCGTGCAAGTCGGTGTGGCACACGCCCGAGTACTTGATGTTGATCAAGATCTCGTTGGACTTGGGCGTGGGGACGGGGATCTCCTTGTATTCGAGCGGACCGCCGTTGGTTTCAAAGACAACAGCCTTTTGGGTTTGGGGAATGGACATTTTAAGGTTTTTTTTTGCAGCTGCAACGGTACTAACAAATCCAATGGGGGTTTTTGTTGGTGGAGAGTCCGCCAAAATGTGGCAGTTGCCCGTCCTTTTATAGGCCTTGGCCCCTGGGGTGCCGGAGGGCGGTCGGAAGTGGGCGGTCGGAACTCGCCCAAAGCTGACGGTTGCAGATGGTCGGATGTGGGATGATGGAAAAACCGTGCATGCATGATATGCAGGGAATTACGCATGGCGCGCGCGCGGGGTGGTGTGACGGAGAATTCTGCGGCGGGCCAGATGGGCGTGCCGGCGGTGCTATTGGACCAATTGAGCCCGCAAAACACGCTGGCGGTGCTGGCGGCGGCGTGTAGTGTGCCGGGAGCGCTTTTTGCGGCGGTTCTGCGGGCCGTGGCGCCCGGAATGGCCTGGTGGTGCGCTCCGACGTTCGGCCACCCCTCGACCGCCGCATCATCTGATTTTCGCGCCTATCAGCTGAGATCGGCGGTGGGGTGGTGTGGGATATTCCGAGGGGTTGTAGTCCCGGAAATGGACAGCTGTGCACCGACGGGTCCGTGGCGGTGGGTGGTGGCGGGCCTGTGGAGTGTGGGTCTGGTGCTGCTGGTGCTGCTGCTGGTGCTGCTACGCCGAAAACCGCCCTGCTTGGTCTACATACACGGAACCCAATGGGCCCCTCTTGCTTCCGATGAGGGGTCCACCGCTCCCCTATTGTTCCGCCATCCGCGCGCGGCGCACGCGTGCATTAATCCATCATCTGATCTGTCATGCCGTCCACGATATCCGGTGCAGGGGCCAGGCACGGGAATGACATCTGGTGCAGTGGCTCGATGGTGCGGATACGGTGGGCCGGGATACGGTGGGCTGGGAGACGGTGGGCTGGGACGCTTTTCTGCGTGTGGGACGGCTGAATATTTTCCGTTCTTGCTACGACGACGATTGCTATTTCCATTGTCTCGTTTTGCAGTCGTAAACGGTGCTAAAGCTGCCGAAACGGGAAACCGCGTATGTCGGCACATTTACAGACACACCCGGTCCACACCACCACGCTGCCACAAACGGGAGCGGGACCGGCTGGACCCCGCTTGTTGCGGACGGGTTCGGGGCTCGTTGGCGGATTAGCGCTCAATATTTATTAATTTTCGCATGCTGCAAAATATGCGTTGCGCCTGCTGGTGGATGTTCCGTTGCAGCTACGGTGCCGCCAGATAATCCGTGGACGGTCAATTAATCCGCAGATGATCCAGTAATGCAATGAGTTCAATGCAGCGAGTTCAATCAATGCAGACCAAATCCAGAAATCCAGTTCCAGTAGTCTAATTACTCTGGTTCTATTAATCCAACTCAATCTCCTCAATCATCCCTTCTTCTATATACAATGATCCGGCCCTGGCGCCGTGGATCCCAGTGGAAGTACCCGTTAAACACCCGGTGTTCCTTGACATAGCTCGTGCCCAAGTACTCGTCCATAAACTGCTCCAACGGGCCGTACACCACGAGCCGCTGCGGCCACGCGTACGTCTTGGTGGAGCTGGTGGTTCCGACCGGAGGAAAGTGCTGCTGCAAGAACGCCGTCTTGTTGTCGAAGAACTGGTCGGACTCGTCGCGGTACTGCACCACGTTGTCGCGGTTGCCGCTGGCGAGGTGCAACGGCGGCTCGCACGTCAAGAACCACGACGTTTCGTCGAACTTGCGGTCGTGCAAGTGGCTCTGCCACGGCGTCGAGTGGCACGGCGTCAACATGCCGAACAGCTCGCCGTCACGGAGTATGTCCAACACCGCGATCTCGCCGCGTTCGTGCACCCTGGTGAAGAAGTAGGCGATGGCGATGTTGCACACGAAAATGGCTGCGAAAACGGCGTAGATCCAGCGCCGGCGCCGTCTGAGGGCTAGCTGCACGCTGTAGCCGGCAAGGACAAGAAACACCGGCATCAACGGGTAGATGAACCGGAACTCCTTGTGGTCGATGAGCAGGAAGCCCACCACCACCACGGCGGCCGCCTGGACGAGCTGGTCGCGGTAGTGGCGCAACACCACGACGGAATACGCCACGAACGGGAGGTACGCCATCAAGAGCAACGGAAGCGCCTGCAACACGTAAAAGTGCCACGGTGCGGCGCCGTAAAACACCGACAAGTTGCGGATGACGTTGAACTCGACAAAGTTGTACCACGGAAACGTCACCACGCCGTAGAAGCGCCAGTCGAGCACGGTGTTGATCGCCAACAACGCCACGAGCTCGAGCACCGGCACCACCACCGCCGGAAGCGGCCGGAGCTCCATCGTGGCCACCAAGCGGAGCCCCAAGTAGCCCCAGAACATGGCGTTGGTGGGCCGGACAACGGTGCTGGCGGCGGCAAACGCGAGACTGAGCCAGTAGCGGCGGTAGTTGATGCGCTGGGGCCGCCACTGCCAGTGGTACAACGCAATAACGACAAGCACGGACTCGAAACTGTTGGAGAACGCCCGCGTGCTGAAGTACCAGTTGAACGGGCACACCACGGAAAGCACCAAGCACACCATCGCCAACCGGCGGTCTCCGGTGTACTCGGCCGCAAACTTGTACAAATAGACGTCTCCCGTGGCGGCAACGGCGGCGCCGACGAGTTTGGGCGCCGCCAGCACCATCGCCTCGGGAACAAGCGTGTACGCGGCCACGTAGAGCCACGGATGGAGCGACAGCCGGAGCCGCTCGCGCCACTCCCAGGTGACGTAGCCATAGCCGTAGACGTGGCGGTGCGCCGGCTCGAGCGCCTGGTAGTACTCGTCGGCCTGGAAGAAGGTCGTCGTGGAAAACGCGTTGAGGAGGCGGAGAGCGAGGACGAAAAGCGCCAATTGGACGCCGCAACGTGATTGGCTGCGTGGCCCGGCCGTTTTGCCGCCGTTTGCGCCCGCTTTGGCGCCCGAAAACACCCGTTTCCGCTGGCGTAACATCACGGTGGTTTTGGCTGTGTGTATTTATATGTTGATCACAAAATCAGCCGGGGAGATATTGGTCTGTGCACGACCAAATACTCCGGCTGCAAAAGCGTACTTTATTGACACATTCCACACGTACAAAGGTACGAACGACTAATTGGGACAAGCAGGAATGATTGGCGGTTTTCCAAGACCGCATTTGCCACCCGTTTACGCCGCCCGAGATCTAGACCTGTCGGCTAATCGCGTTTACGGGAAATCAGCAGTATATAAAGGGTCCAATCCCCATTAGAAAGGTTATCTCTTTATAGTGTGGTTTTAGTATGATTTTATAGTATGGTTGGATATCATTCTACTAACACTCTTGGATTTGGACATCTTCCTCCACCAGAGTACCTTTAGTACCAACTGTTGTGGTGATAGTTGTTACACGATCACGTGATCACGATATTCGGTATAGATCGCGAAATCGAAATCTGGAGAACCAGCCCTTTACCCAGTTCCGTCAGATGCTGTTGGCGCAGTGTCTCGATCTTATCCACGACAGCTTCTTCCTTGCGTCGTGCAACAATGGCGATGCTGCACGGAAGAAATGTGTTGCCGCCATCCGCATAATCAATTCCATCTCGCAGCTCCCGGCGCCGCCCGCCCAAACAAAGATAGTGGGCCAGTTCTTGCTCCAGCACTACCAGGACTTGGCCACGCCGCTCCCGTTTGAGCAGCGCCTTGTCTGGACCAGCTCCCGGGCCGTGGGCCTGTTTGCGCCGCCGCTCGTGCCGCTCGGCGCCGGCCTCGACTCGTCGCACGCGTGTTTCCTCCACGACGACTACACCGACGCCGACACGTCCATCCGGCGGTTGCCCGACGGCGTGCCGGCATCGTTCTGCCGGGCCCAGGGCGGTGCCGCTGTCGGAAACGCCGCCAGCGCCGGCCTTGCGCAGTTGTACCAGGACGTGCTCACCAACTGCTCGTTCGTGTCGTCGTTTCTCCTGGTGGTGGACGCCCACAACGCCGCCCAGTTGTACGCGCTCCTCACCGCGGGCACAGGCACCCACTTCCGCGTCCGCCTCCTCTTCAACGGCGCCGCCCGCTTGGTGGAAATCGACAACTCGTTTCCCGTGCTCGAAAACTCCGCCCGCAACTTGACGGTGCGCTCCGCTACCAACCCGCGGCTCTTGTGGCCGGCCCTCATCGAGAAAGCGGTGCTCAAGATCGGCGGAAACGGCTACAACTTCGCCGGCTCCAACATGGCCATCGACACCTACGTTTTGACGGGCTGGCTCCCGGAAATCGTGCCGTTGACCGGCGTGTTGCCGGCACAGTGGCCACGGCTCCTTGCGTTGAAGCACCAGGGCGACGTGCTCCTCGGCATTGGCACCGGCTCCATCAGCAACGACCTCGCCAGCACCCTCAACTTGATCTCGGGCCACGACTACGGCATCAAGGCCTATGCCGACAACCAGCTCACGGTGGTCAACCCGTGGCTCGAGCCGGGCAAGCCCGAGGAGCGCACCATCCACACCGCCAACATCAACTACTTCTGCTACCTCTACGTCAACTGGCGGCCCAGCTTTGCCCACACCAACACCGTCCACTTCATCGCCAAAAACGCCGCCAACGGGCCCGAACCGTGCCAGTTTGCCGTCACCTCGGCCCACGACCAGGAAACGTGGCTCCTCTTGGAGAAACACCTTCCTGTGCACGGCGACTCCGTCGTCCACGTCTCGGTGTACGAAACGGCGTCGGGAGAACGCGTTTTTGCACCCACCCAGTACAACCGGACGGCCTCCGCCGACAGCAACTCGCGCTTGGTGCTCGTCAAGACCCGGTTGGCCGCCGGCGGGGCGTACACCGTCGTGGTCAGCGGCGAGCCGGCCACATTCACCTTGAAAACGTACAGCCACCACCAAACCACGCTCAAAAAGGCCGCCTACTTGTTTCCGGCGCTCGACACCGTCCAGGGCGAATGGAGCGGGCACAGCAACGGCGGCAACTGGTCCAACTCGACCTACATCAACAACCCGCAGTACTCGGTCGTGGCCAGCGAAGACACCGAGGTTGTGCTCTTTCTCCGCGCCGAACAGCGGGCCCTCGTCAACTTCCACATGTTCCACTGCGACCACCACGACCGCGACACCGTGGTCGAGACCTTCGACAAGCTGAAGCTCTTGTTCAACGAAAACTACAACGACCAGGCCCAGGTGCACCGCGTGCGCCTTCCGCGCGGCCACTACAAGCTCGTGGTGTCGTGCTACGACTTCGACACCTCCAGGTACCGGCTCTACTTGAACCACGGCGGGGCCGTGAGCATCACCAAGATCGCGCCGGCGTTGGGCCTCTTTGGAGCCCGCTACGAGACCGCGTGGGCCGACCGCAACCGGTTCAAGCTCCAGTTCACGGCCGAACACAACACGCGCCTCTCGTTCCACATCAGCCACTTCAACAGCGCGGACCGGCACCACGAAACGTCTGCCGACTACCGGCCGGCGCTCCGGGCGTCTGTGTTTGAGAGCCGGACGCTGCGGCCGGTCCAGATCAACGAGAAGTGGAACGCTTCGCTCTACGGCGTGTTTGTGCACTGCACCACGGTGGAGGCGGGAACACACATTCTCTTGGTGGAGCGGTTCGAGATGGGCACGGGTGTTTGTCGTGTCGAGATTGGGGCCAGTAAGCGGGTGGTGCTAGAGCAGAAATGAGGAAAGAAGAGAGAAGAGAAGAAACAGAAGAACTCAAGAAAAGTGCATTGGAAAGATATGCCAAACAAATTACTGTTTGTATTAAGCTGGACGTTCTTCTCCACTCGGTGGTATCTACACTGAACTACCGAAAGAGATCATACCGAACAACTTCTTGAAAAGAAGGAGTGTCATATAATCTCCCCAGACTTCAGAATACAGTTCTACACTGCATACCCCGACACATTATACATGACACAGCAGTACAGATGTCCAAACGAATGATACACAGATATCATCTAAGATATCAACCCAGAAACAGTACCGTCTTTAACAACAAAGCACGGAAAGACCCGTTCGCCTGGTGAATCTCCAGCTGTAAATAGATATCTACACCCATCACACTATATATTCCATACCACAGATGTCAGCACATATCATACTCAGATATGGCCAGACTACAATACTTTAGATGTAGACATCTCCACAATGACTCTACAGTGACGATTCAGAGCCATCAACGCTTAGACAACCGAGGTTTGACTACATTGAGACTCTAATAAACTTCGGTAGTACAAGTATAACCATTCTCCCTCAGATAATTGTACAATTTTAGAGAGTTGACAAATTCTGAAATTATCCAAAAAAATACAGCTACACCACAGCTCTACAATACTACTAGACCGATGTTCAATACTATAAGACATCCATTACTCAATGCTTCACCCAGTCGACACATTTAGAGTGTTGGCTTAGCACCAACACGTTGGTACTGCGGTTCGGATTACACGCGACCATATGCACGTGACCTTGACCTTGACCAAAAAGACAGATTTCCAACCTCAACCAACACCAACCAACCAACCACCATGAGATTAGCCGTTTTCGTCGCGTTTATCGCAAGCATTGTGGGTGTTCTTGGTGGGCTCGCCGACGCCGAGTTGCGCCGGACCGTGCGTGCCTCCAGCAACAAGGTGTTGCTGTTGAATGACAACAACTTCCAGGACATCTTGAACGGAGAACGCGATTACCATGTCGTGGTCATGCTCTCGTCCGACTCGCCACAGATCAATTGCTTGTTGTGTCGCGAGTTCCACCCGGACTACAACATCATTGCGTCGTCGTGGGCCAAGGCGTACCCCGACGGCTACACACCGCCCGCCAACTTGGACGAAGACGAGGTCGCCAACAAAAACATCTACTTCTTCCACTCCGAGTTCACCGAGTCCAAGAACTTCTTCCAGGTGTTCCTGTTGAACAACATCCCCAAGGTGTTCTACTTCCCACCCTCCACCAGCAAGGGCCCCAACAACTACGTCGACGAGATGGTCGACTACCAGTTCTTTGCCGGCGACCACAAGCAGTTGTTGAAGGCGTGGATCTCCGAGGCCACGGGCCACTCGTTCGACATCTACGTGCCTCCTGACTACACCCGGATCGTCACCAACGCGTTTGTTGCCTTCACGGTGGTGATGTTGGTGCGCAAGTTCTTTTCCCACGTCGTCAAGATCGTCACCTCGCGCTTGTTGTGGAGCGGCCTCTCGCTCTTTGCAGTGTTGCTTCTCGTCACCGGTTACATGTTTAACCAGATCCGTGGGGTTCCATACCTCAGAGACAACGGCCAGAGCGTCGAGTACATCAATCCGTCGCAGCAGAGCCAGCACGGAATCGAGACCCAGATCTTGTCGTTCATTTACGGCTTGTTGAGTTTGATGGTCATCATCTTGGTCAAAAAGGTTCCCGAGCTCACCAGTCCCTCGGTCCAATTCATTGCTGTGGCCTCGGTGTCGCTTATCGTCTTGGTGGCCTACAGTATTTTCTTGTCGGTGTTTGGTATGAAGGCCTACGGCTATCCATACAGATTCTTGAACTTGATTTAGCCTGGAGTGAGTATTGGTATGTATAGAGCTAGGGCCAGAACCACTAGCAGTCTGAATATATGATACTGTTGAGTAGATGCAAACCTCGAGCACTAGCGAGGAGTTTGCGCTGAGTAGATCAACCAGAAATAGTGAAAGCACGAGCTGTGTGACTGAATAAAGAGAAACAACGAATGATGAACCTTTTTGATAGACGTGTACCTCTCCCCAATGTATTCTTGGTAGATGTTGTTTATGTTGTTCCTCTCCTTGATATCTCATCTTCCCTCCTCCATCCGTTGCTCAATTTTTCCCATCGTCTTCAACACTGCCAGCACCCTCCGTCGTATTTCCTTCACCCGTGCTTGTACCTGCAACACCTGCTTGTCGTCAATGCCTATCTCGCTGTCCTTGAACTTGGCCAACCGTTCCTCGATGATCTTGAGTCGGGCAAGGAGAATGACCTGTGATTGGTTGAGCGTCTCAAAATTCTCATGGAGTGTCTCGAGCGGCGCACTGAGAAGAGCGTGCGCCGTCAATTCTATCCCGTGGAGGTCGCTCATGGTGTGGGGAGTAGTTGTGGTTCTAATGGAGGTGTAAGTAGGTGGAGATGTGTGTGCAGGATTTTTATATGCAGGCGGGTACAATTCCTTCTGAAGTAAATGCGTTGCACACAAACACAGAGTGGTTCAGGAGGAAACAGAAGATCAAGCGTGGAAGAAAAGGTGTGGAAGAAAAGTTGTAGAAGTAAAGACACACATTCTTGGGGTTCTGGCTCTTTATATACTTTTGCAGCCCCTAAACATGGGGTGCAACGCCCCCACACCGACATGTTTGTGGAACAACCAGGTGCGTGGTATTTTCTGTATCATTCCCCATCGGTGATATAATCAGACACAATTGTCCACTTACTGGACCGGTAAAAGTGTCGGTGTTTACTGGTTAGGTTCGGATAACGGCGGGGATAGAGACTTCTCTACCTGCAGGATATCACGTCTGTCTACCTGTCTGCAGGATCCGTCAACCTGCATATACCTTACGATATAAGCACCAATAGCCACCACCTACTACACACCCAAACACGCGCCCCACAATGGAAGACCGGATCTTATTCCGGCAGAAACGGTCCATTAAAGCGGGCCAGATTGAGCGGTTCAAAATTAACTACACGCCGGACGCCAGCTTCACCAATCCGTCGACAGGGCTCCCGACCAACCTCTGGGTCAAGATCCGCAACCGGGAGCTGATAGCGCTCCGGGCAGCGTACTTGGCGGGCCCGTACGTGCTCTACGTGGACTGTGTGCCCGAAGACTACGATTCCAACAAAAAGTGTTTTATCACGGCGGACCAGCCGGTGTTTGAGCCGCAGTTGCTCGGGGGCCAGCTGTTCTACGCCGAGCTTCCGTGTCACACGATCCAGGACCGCTACAGCTGGGTGGTGGACGTGGTGTCGCAGGTGGTGTTCAACAACACCATCACGGTGGACTTTGAGGTGGTGGTGGGGACGTCGAAGCAGGTTCTTCACCGGGCGTCGTTTCCGGAGAAGAAGGTGGTCCACAGCGACCAGACCGGCACGTTTGTGGGCCAGCACTTGTTGCTGGTCTCCAACCACGACACCTTGGACCTCTGGAACCTCCCGGTGCCGGACCCGACGCGCCCCATCCACTTGGTGGTGCTCACGCACGGGCTCCACTCCAACGTTTCTGCCGACATGCTCTACTTGAAGGAGCAGATCGACAAGGTGGGCGACAACATCGTGGTCAAGGGGTATCTAGGGAACGTCGGCAAGACCGAGCGGGGCATCAAGTACTTGGGTTCGCGCGTGGCAGAGTACGTGGTGGACTTGGTGACGAACAACGACGCTTTGAACGGCGGAAAGGTCAAGTACATCTCGTTCGTGGGCCATTCGCTCGGTGGGTTGGTGCAGACGTTTGCGCTAGCGTATCTCCACGCCAATTTCCCGTGGTTCTTCCGCCAGATCAAGCCCGTCAACTTTGTCACGTTAGCATCGCCGCTTCTAGGCGTCGTCAACGAAAACCCGGCGTACGTCCAGCTTGCGCTCCTGGCCGGCATCGTCGGCAAGACGGGCCAGGACTTGGGCCTCAAGTACCTCGAGAAGAACTCGCAGCCGTTGCTCGTGTTGCTTCCGCTGGGCCTCACGCACCAGGTGCTCAAGATGTTTGAGCGGCGCACCGTGTATGCCAACGCCGTCAACGACGGCATCGTGCCGTTGCGGACATCGTCGCTCTTGTTTCTCGACTACAAGGCGTTCTACATCAAGGAAAAGGACACCAGTGTCGAGGAAGTCGCTCTCGAGACGGGATTCTCGCCGATGCAGGCGGTGCTTGCGTATTTCATGCCGCAGAAGCAGCAGCGCCAGGAAACGGACGGCGCCGGCGAGTTCCCACGGTCTTCTGTGCTAGAAACGGCGACTTCGCTCATCCTTCCGCCCAAACCGCTGGCCAAATACATCATGGACCCGGACTCGCGCGACAACATCATCATCCACGACCAGGTGTACGAAGAAGGCGACTTGCCGGCTCCGGGGGCCACCAAGGAAGCCCCCAAGGCCACCAACAGCCTCCATCCGGCCAACATCCGCAAACGGATCTTGGAAACGTTGGACTTTGAAGACCACTTGGAGGAGCAGATTGCCCGTGAGTACCACCGCAACATGGCGTGGCGCAAGGTGGTGGTGACGCTCAAGCCGGATGCCCACAACAACATCATCGTCCGGCGCCGGTTTGCCAATGCGTACGGCTGGCCGGTGGTGGAGCACTTGGTGAAGAACCACTTTGCACGGGGCGTAGCGGAAGAAACAGCGCCGCCCGAGACGGACGCGTTGGACGACGAGGTCGACTTGTCGAGCATCGTGGCGAGAGACGTCATCACTCAACAGAACAGCGTGATTGACGAAGACTACGCGGGATTTTGCGACGTCGGCGAGGAACACCGCTGGATCAACGCCAAGGACAACGCCGAGTCGATGTTTGCGGTGGGCCCGACGGGGATGCTCAGCGACGTCAGCGAGATGATGGGCAACTTGCGCGACCAGTGGCGGTACGGAAACAGGGAGGAACGAGAGAGAGAACCAGAACTTCCCGACGAGAACCGTCCGATCATGGACGAGTTCATATAGAAAGAGGAAGTTCGTTCATGAGGATCATAAATGGAATCCACTAAGATCATGCACGAGTTTACCCATCTAAGGTTCTTTTACATTTAGGAGATGTTTCATCCAAGACTCGTTCAGATGTTCAGATGAACGAGGTCAGGAGAAGCAATTGGTTCAAAAGATCACCTTGGTCTGAATGCAAGTTTAAAGTTGGTTCATAGATCGGATCTCTCAAGTGACATCTTCTTCAATCACCATAAAGGTCTGATAAGAACTAAGAGAGTTTATATGAATGGACTCATCAGATCGTGGTTCATCATACGAGTGCTTCTCTGAAAGTGTTCTCCTAAACGACATCTAAATGGAGTTTATCTCTAAAAGATTCATTCCAGACAACAAATGAAGGGTTCAAACGGAGGGGTTCAGAATGAGTTGAGAATGAATTCAGAATGAGCTTAGAATCATGTTCCGGTCATATGAATGGACTCGCCTTATTCATTGAATCTAATCTACAGGAGTTCAAGATCAGGTTCTAATGCTTCAATATCAATAAAAGGGTCCAGCTCTCTGGAGATAGAATCATGTTCTTCTAAATGAATTCTAATGAGCTCTTCAGCTCCTCAAATCATAAACCTTCTCGTCTATCACGATTGGTCTTGGTTCTACGTCCGTGGATCTAATCATGAATCTCGTTCAACCAGAAGATGCAACATAAGACAACAGTTTGCTACACCATCACCGACTGCTGCATCACTTTCCACCACTCTCAAATACCTAATCATGTCATCACGTCTATTGTACATACACACTTACTCATGCTGTTCTGCTTCTTCCTCTTCTCCTTCTTCTCCTTCTCCCTCTTCTTCTTCTCCTTCTTCTTCCTGCTCAGGAAACAACTCCGCAACCTTCGCCAACACTGCCTCACACGCAGCCTCGTCCATCCGCTGGTCACACTCCTCCACCAACGCATACAAGTGCACCATGCTCCGTGGCAACGCGTTGACGATCTGTAACTTTTCCACCTTCACCAAGTCGTACTGGTTGAGGAACCGCACCAACGTGTCGAAACGGGCGGCGGTGTCGGGCTCACCGGGGCCCAAGTATGCTAGCACATCGCGCGTTACTGCTTCCAACTCCAAACCACCGGCCGTCAGCCGTTTCTTGTACTTCTTGCACTCGTCCTTGTCCTCGTCCGCGGTGAACGTCCAGTTGTACTTGTCCTTGAGCTCCTCTAGATGTGCCCGGACCTCATAGTTGGCCACGAACGAATCACGTTCGTTCAAGATCTTCATGGTGATGGTGTTGTTTAAAGATGAGATGTGAGATATATCGTCTGACACGTGTTTTTGGTCACGTGGTGAGATTGCTCAATAGCATTAATATAAAGCCAGCATACTTGCAGACATACAAGTCACGTCATGTGGGATTTTATTCAGTTGTACTGTATTGTTTATGACTGCATTTCCTAGCTGTTGATACCGGCGGTTTCCTACTCTGGAGTACGATGAGACACGGCATACCGGTTAGAGGTGTGCGACAGCGTAATGTCGGCATTTACTGGTTATGTATGCGAATAGAAAATGTCGGCATTTACTGGTTGTGCTTTGGATTCAGGAATGTCGCGTTGGCGGCGCACGACTTATAATCTCCATATACACTCCCATATAACCCCAACTCCACCACAACATGCGTCTTGTTTTGGCACCGGGACGCTTGCGTGCGATGTATCCGCATGCCTCCGGGCCGCAGCCGGTGAAGGTGCGTGTAATTGGGCAGGTTGTGGCGTACGAGGCGGCGGTGGTGACCCTAAGTGGAACCGACCCTGCGAGCAGCACCACGATAGAGGTGGACGTGACGCGGTGTTTGGCGGGATTGCGGGCGGAAATGACCGACTTTGGCGCGGTGGTCGACGTGGTGGGATATTACAATGGTGATGGTGTTGATGCGTACGAGTGTTGGGGCGTGGGAGCGGAGTTGCTTGAGAGCCGGGAGGTTTTGGACGCGATGGCAGCGAGAAGGTGAGAGGGAGAAGGAAAGAGAAGGAGAAGGAAAGAGAAGGAGAAGAAGAGAGACAGAGAAAGAGAAAGAAGCCTTTCTGGTGAACTAATTCTTCCATGAAAGCTTTAGAGAAAGGAGCAGCAGTATGTTTCTGCTTCTGGTCTACTTCGCCAGTCAACCTTCCAAGCCAGTTCATTCCTTTTCCGTTTCGGAGAACAACAATTGGCGTGTGATATCCAATCCAACACTGACATCAAGTTGGCCAAAGAACTACGGTTCCCAGCAAGGATTGAAGAACGTTGCACAGAACGGAAAAGAAGTACGAGTTTGAATAAACTGAGAAGTTAAGAGTTGAACAAGCAGTTGAGTTGAAGAGTGAAGCTAAAGAATTGAAGAGTGAAGAGTTGAATTGATCAAGTTCACAACTTCGTGTCTCCGTGGCTTTGTTCTGCTTCCTCTACAGCTTCTGTAACTGTGCAGAAGTGAAACTCTTTTCGTTCTCTCCGACATGCTGAGTTGTGTGCTCTTTTGTACATGTTCTTGTTCTTGTTCTTCTTGTTCTTCTTGTTCTTCTTGTTCTTCTTGCTGTTCTTGTTCTTCTTGTTCTTCTTGCTGTTCCTGTTCTTGTTCTTGTGTTTCCTTGTCAACAGGAGGACACATTCCTTTGTTGTTCGTTTCCCTGTAAAAAGACCTATCAACACTACGATTCTGTTGATGCTTACAACTACGCTACAAAACGTACGTCCCTGACTGTACAGTTCCTTTATCTCAATACAAACAGTAGTTCTGTGATATTTTCATGAGAAGCTACAGCGAATAAACCGTCGGCAAGATGGGATGGAATCTCGCCACCGGTTCACCCCTCGTGTAATTCTCCAAGGTTGGTGTAAATCTCTAAGGTTGGAATGACAACGACTCTAAACGGATTTGTACAATCGTACAACTGACAATTGACCCAACACGTCAAATAAACGCAACAACGTAACGAACTGCCGGTTGAGTGTTCGACCTCAACTCTTCTTGTTGTTCTCCGACATCTTCTCTAAGTCGGTTTCTTCTCTCTGCGGTGGCTAAGAGACTGTGGACGTAGTTCGCAAGCGTAGCGAGTTGATGGGATCCTCAATGAACAAACTGTCCAAATCAACACAAATTGGTGTAAATCAACTGAAATCAACTCAGCTGAACTCAAATCAACTCAGCTGGACTCAAATCGACACAAATCAGCTTGAATTCAAGTGTTTTTCATCTTCTTTCAACTGACTGCGCTCGCTGAAAGACAAATCAACTCAATCAACTCGCTGCGCTCGTTGATTTCTTTGATTACTCCTCAAACGTATTCTGGGCAAAAAACTGGTCCCAGATAATATCATTCGGCATCTGGTGCATCAACTCAAACGTCTTTCTGCCCTCGGCCGAGTTGATTGCATTAAACAACAACGGCGACGAGTGTGTCGACACCGTTTCCGATCTTGTCGGCGTCGGCTGGACCGAGGGCCCCGAACGTGGCGAGTGCGGCGACTGCTCGAGCTCCTTGAAGAACGTCTCCAAGTCGTAGTGGTGCGTCGGCACAAACTCCAGCAGCGGAAGCTGGCTGTCGGCGGTGGGGGGCTCGAGCTTGACGCCGATGGTGGGTGTCTGGGGCCGCGAAATCTCGGGGCCCTCCGGCTGCTTGAAGTTGTTGATGAACGGGTTCAAGTGTTCGACCAACTTGGACAAGCTGGCGTTGGAGCGGGTGGTGTCGACCTTGGCGAGCTGGAGACGCAACAGGCGGGCCAGGGCCACCAAACTGACGGCCTCGTTGTACTTGATCTTGATGACCACGGCCGCGAGACTCTCAAACACCTCGTAGCAGTGGATGGCCGCGTCGCAGCGGTCCACCAACAGCCGGAGCACGTTCAAGCACTCGGTGGTGATCTTCTTGACCTCGAACGCGGTGTTCTGGTCGCGGGCCTCGTCGCTGTTGTATATGGTGTACAAGTAGGACGTGCCCGCCATGAACAAGTTGTGCACGGCGGCCCAGGTGTAGTTGATGGACTTGGTGGCCAAGAGGAGGGTGTAGCACGCAATGAGCTCGGTGGCGGCCTCGTTGACCGCGAGATGGTCGGCCACCAGCAACCGGTAGTTCTTGAGCGACAAGTTGTGCACCATGAGCAAGGTGTGGTTGTAGTTGAGGGTGAAGAACGCCGTGTTGAAGTCGCAGTTCATCTTGCGGGGCGTCTTGGGGAGCTGAACACGCCATTCCTTGAGGCGCTGGAGCACCAGGCGTTTCCAGTCGTTGAGGGTGTCGTAGGACCGCGGCACCTCGCACGCCGTGTACAACACGCGCTGGACCTCCAGCTGGATCTGGCGGATGCGGAACATCGAGAGCGAGATCGACTTGTACGTGGGGCGGCCGCCGCTGGCCGCGGGGTACGCGTCGGTGTCGGTGCCCATCGGGTCCAAGAACGCGTCGTCCAACTCGGACGGGAACGGCGTGTTGATGCTCTCGTCGGGGATGCCCACGGGCCGGTCGAGGTAGAAGCAGATCTGGCGGTCGATCGAGTACGTGCACCACAACAAGCGGCGCCGTTTGTCGCGGACGTACGCCGTGTAGTTGCCGGGGCGGTTGAGCTCGTTCTGGAGGTCGAGGTCGACGCAGAGGCGCAACGCCGACCCCAAGATGTACCACACCGGCGGGTTGGTGGGCCGCATCGTCGAGTACAGCGCCGAGAGAAGCACGCCCTGGAGCGCCTCCAACTTGTCCAGCGAGTTGCGGATGGGCTCGGCGTGCTTGATGGCGGCGAGGCGGAACGACTCCGAGATCGCGGCGTGGTACTGGAGGTGGTTGACGGAGCTGGCGACCGCAAACACCAAGTTGAGGAAGTAGAGGCCCTTGCGGTACTGTTTCGGGGCCACCACGGCGTCCGACAACCGTGCGAGCGTGGCGGCGTAGTCGTGGGCCGCCGGGAGCGCGTCCAAGCTCGCCTGGAGCTGGCGCTTGTACTGGTCAAACCAGCAGTCGTTTGTCGCGGGCGTGAGCCACTTGGTGTTGATGCCGGTGTGGTCGGACGCGAGCAGGAGCTCGTCGGCGTGGAGCGCGCCGTAGATCGGCACAAAGTAGCGGTGGAGAAACTCTTCACGGTGGAGAATCGGGAGCTGGCTGTTGGACTGGGCAAAGTAGATGTGGATGAACTGGAGCGCGGTGGCCTTGGGGGGGAGAATGGCGGGGAGGAGCAACGGTGGAGCTGCAACAGAAGCTGGAGCTGGAGATGAAGGAGAAACAGCCGGGTTTTGTTCAAGTGTTTCTGCCTCCTTGTCTTCTCGCCGGCTCACCCGCACCGCCGTCGTCATGAGCTTGGAGAACGTGATCTTGGGCACCGCCGGCTGCTCCTCCTTCACGGCGTTGCCCTGCAACTGCTGCTCGAGCACGGCGATGCGTTCCTCCAAGTGCACCACGTACGACCGCGGCACGGTGCGCCCGGTGCCGGGATCGAGCCCGACACACTCGGCGTTGAACTTCTCGCACTTCAGGCACCGCGGGAAGCGCTGGTCGCACTTGGTCTTCTTGAGCCGGCAGCGCTGGCACGCGGCAATGGTGCGCCCGATGGGCTCGGGGTCCGGCGATTTCCGTTTGGGCATCGGGGGAGTGTGGACGATGTTGGAAGCGGCGGGACGGAACGGCTGGGACGGAGAGACCAAGCACGAGCGTGGAAGATGGAGTGATTTCCTGGTGTTATCGTGGAGTTGTTTTCGCGGTCGTTTCTTCACCGGCGCGGAAACGGCGTGGCATCACCACGGAATACATATACAGGACACACAGAACACACACAGAACACACAGAACACACAGAACACACAGAACACACAGAACACACACAGAACACACAGAACACACAGAACACACACACAACACCACCAGTCTGAAACAGTGATGAAGCAGTAACAGTGATGAAGTGGTGTGCAGTGAGGTAAACAGTTAAACAGTAAAGGTAAACAGTTGACTCAAGTTCCATCATCTTCGCGGTGTGAGTCTATAGCTGTGTTCTTTCTTGAGAGTTCTTGTTTCTTGTTCTCTCTGCTTTCTTGCTTTCGCTTTACTCGTAGAGCGATTGGCCAGCGTCTTCAGTGTTTGCTCTGTCCTGTTCAGTCCCAAACAATACGAACTTCTTGTTGCGTCAACGGATGGAAAGCGACAACGTCTTTAGATCTTCTTGTCCTTTTCTTCTTCTCTTCTGCTATACACCAGACGGGCTCCGACGGACGCTTTCAGAAGAAGATTAGAGACAGAAGGTTGAGTGAAAGGCAAAAAGAGCCACCACTGCCGTGACCGTTGTTCCTGTTCCTGTTCCTGTTCCTGTTCTTCTCTTCTTCTCTTCTTCTCTTCTTCTCTTCTTCTCTTCTTCTCTTCTTCTCTTCTTCTCTTCTTCTCTTCTTCTCTTCTTCTCTTCTTCTCTTCTTCTCTTCTTTTCTTCTTCTCTTCTTCTCTTCTTCTCTTTTTCTCTTCTTCCTTCTTCTTGTTCTTATTCTTGTTCTCAACCCCTGAGACCAACTTCGTCTTCCCTCATCTTCAGTTATTCTGCCTCCTCTGAATCCGTGTTCTCCCCTGGTCTGATTCTCATACTTCTCTCAATTCTGGTGGTCTTTTCTTCTACAATCTCAACATCTCAATCTCCAGTATTCATTCTGTTAAACACTCGTTGCTGGTTAGTTACAGCTCAACTTGTAGAACACGACAGCAAGGCGTGAACTCGCACACTCGCAACAGCAAGGCGTGAACTCGCACACTCGCAACACTCGCTAACGCTCGTTGTTGCTCGCTAGCTCGTTAGATGCTTCACCCTCATCTCAAGCTTGTGCTTCCCGTCTAGCCGTGGAATCAACACCTCGTACGCCGTGGTCTCCGCAGTATAGTCCTTCGGGTCGCGCTCGACGTGGAGCGTGGCCACCAACGTGTCGCTGTACAACGGGTACGTGGGGTCGTGCTGGTGGCTGGCGGTGTTGGACTCGGGGTTTTCGAGGAGAACCTGCGGGAGCTTGCGCAACACCGGCTCCCGCGCCGAGTCCTCGACCCGATACGTGCTCTGGCGGGCAAGCACGAGATCGCTCCAGTTGCGCCGGTTGAGGAACCGGTGGTTGTCGCGCGGATGGCCGTCGACGTCCGTGACAAAGAGCGGCACGATATCTTCGTCGGTGGCGCTGTCGAAGCGGTGGTTCTTGGTGCGCTTGTTCAAGAGCGCCGCCATGGCGTCGGGCGGCGGTGTGTTGATGATGGCGGACGACACCACGCTGAACATGAGGCGCGGGTCGTTCTCGGGAAGAAGCTGCGGCTGGTTCGAGCACCGCAAGCGGCCGACGCAGCACAAGTGGACGTCGCCCGAGAGGAGGGTGATGCGGACGCCGTGCCTGGCTCCAAACACGAGCAAGTCGCGTACCAAGCGGTTGCGCTCGCGCTTGTGGTGTTTCGAGCACCAGTGGTCGTTCAAGTCGTCCAACACCTCGACGCCGCCGTCGAACTCGTTGACGAGGCCCTTCTTGATGATGCCCTTCATCGCGAGCTTGCGCACGGGGTACAACGCCTTGGACGTCAAGATCCACTCCAACCACACGAGACGCGGGTACAACGCCGGCACGCCGAGCATCACCAACAAGTGCTTGATGTCGGGCGCCGCCGCCGTGATTTCTCGCTCGAGCCGGGCGAAAACACGCTTGTAGGTGTCCGGGGTGACGATCTGCTTCAACCGGCGCTCGGTGCGGCAGTCGAGGCCCAAGACGGCGAGCTCCTTGCCCAAACGGACGTAGTTGGAGTGGTTTTTCTGCCTGATGAACGGGCCGGCGGTGCTGCCCAAGATCCACTGGGGGTCCAGCTCGTGGAGGGGCTCGCTGGGGCTGGTGTGGTGCTGGAACAACATGTAGTAGCGGTACGCGGCGTTGCCCACGGCCAGAAACACCTCGCTGGCCATCGTCAGGTCGCGGTACGAGCCGAACCCGTCGATGATGTCGTGGTCGTCGTAGATGTTGATGGACGGGATCAGGGCCATGGCCACCGGGAACAACGCCTGGTGGGTGCGGCCTGCTTTGCCGTGCCAGAACCCGCGGCCGAACCACGCCAAGTAGTGGTGGAGATAGAAGTCGTCGAGCTCGGCCACGAGCTGGGGCGTCGCCTTGGCGGCGCGTTTGCGGAGCGGGTGCGTTTCCTCGGTCCACTGCTGCAAGAGCTGCAGGCGGAGCTTGACGGCGTCGGCGTAGATCTGGTCGCCGCCGCCCAACATGACGTGGTAGTGCTGGGCGCGGTGTTTGGCCAACACGTCGAGCCAGAGCGACGACGGGAACTCGGCGGGGTCGGTGGCGAGCGAGAACCCGTTGCACGAGAACGACACCGTGTTCATGGACTGGGTGGAGGCGGGCACGTAGAAGTGGAACGGCGCGCGGTGGTCGTTGTTGATGGCGTAGCGGACGTGTGTTTCGTGGGGGCGGAGGACGAGGACGAGCGTGTAGCGGATGAAGGTGTATGGGCCTTGGGAGAAGAAGACCTCGGCGGGGGCCACCGAAGGGGAAGATGGAGCGCCAGCTCCAGCTTCCTGGCCATCTTTACTGGAAGATGGAGCGCCAGCTTCTTGAGTTTCCGTAGGTGCTCTGTCTTTACTGGAAGATGGAGCGCCAGCTTCTTCATGAGCTCCACCTTCAGCAGAAACATCTCCAGCTCTCGCAGATGGAGCAGAACGTTGATCTTTTCCGTCTCCAGCACCAGCACCAGCACCAGCACCAGCACCAGCTTCGGGAGCCCGGTAGCCACTGGCTGGAACGGCAGAAAGATCGACGGACGGGAACGGAAGCCGGTCGAGGAACGGTAAAGTGGGAGCGTCGGCAGAAGCCGTTTCTCCAGCAGAAGCAGCAGCAGCAGCAGCAGCAGCAGCAGCAGAAGTAGCACCGTTGGTTGCGGCAGTTTCGGCTTCTGGTTTGGATCCGGCTCCCGCTTCAGTTTGAGTTGGAGCAGCAGAAGCGCCAGCAGAAGCGCCAGCTCTAGAAACATCGCCAGTTTGAGAAACATCAGCAGAAGCATCAGCTTCGGCTTCGCCTTCAGCTTCTGCTTCGCCTTCAGCTTCTGCTTCTGCTTCTGCTTCTGCTTCCACATAACTGAGCACAGGCACACGCGCCATGTCCTTCACCACCACCATCACCGTCGCCCGGTAGTCGGCACCGCGTTCGTGGGTGCCGCTGAGGCGCAAAATCGGGCCGCAGCGGACGTCGGCACCGCCAATGGGAGCGCCGGCGGGCGCGGTGGCGGGCACGGAGCGCCCGCAGTGTTGGTTGAGGTGCAAGTATTGCTTGAGCATGGTGGAAGAAGTGGTTGTTGTGGTGGCCAATTGGCGGCGGCCGATTACGGTTTCCTAAACGAGCAAACGGCTGTGCGAAGCAGATGGGGTTGGCAACAACACGACGCGTTTGGTGATGGGCTCATTCTACATACAAAAGGGCGGTGGCGGCGGCGGCGGCGTGCCCTCCTTTTATACCCGCCAAACATGGGGTGCCGGGGTTTGGTCGAGAAATGTCGTTTCCTCGCCATGGGGTGCCGCCCGTCGCTCTACAGGTTAGCCATCACCTGGATGTATGTTTCGGAGATAGAAGGTTGCGCCCGCGCGGGCGCCGGCACGGGCACGGGCACGGGCGGTCCCTGGATTTTGCGGTCCGGGCCTTTTGGCGGTCCTGGTCCTACCCTGCGGTCCTGGTCCCTACTTCTAACTTTTCCACATTGGCCGTGCGACACATCTGCAAGGAAGCGAATAGCGCGAAAAATAACCCTCCCCACATGTACCACGGATCATATTCGATGCACGGCCGACTGTCGTGACGGTACCACGGGCCATGCATCATGCACCACAAACCATGCACACGTTTCTGCATCATGCACCAAGACTGTGCAACCTGTAACACGCCCCTCGGACACCAAACAACCCGACACAACAACCATACACGCCGACACTCGACGCACATGTCCAATCTCCGTCGTCTTTAGTCAATGTTCGCCCGGCTATTTTTGGGCATGAGCACCGCCACGCCCCGTCCGTGTGCAGGACGGCGTCGACCTATCTCGCTGACTCCGCATTACGGTACGAGAAATGGCGCACAGCTTCCAATAGGAAAAAACACCGCATGCGGTGCGAGCAAGTGTCGGGAAGGGGCGGTGTTGTCTGTTGTCTGGCTGTGATTTGTGTCGGTTGTGTCGGTTGCGATATTTGTGTCGGTTGTGTCGGTGGTGGTCTGTGATTATGTCTTCGTAAACGAGGCTGGGGAGGACGCCCGCCGCACCGACATTTGTCTGCCTCCTGCACACACCCTTCCCCATAATCTTGGCAGCTCAGTCATTCCACCAACACATAAAAGGCAGGCGCCAGCCACTGCGAATTCCCACCGCCAACCACTTTTCCTCCTGGATGTCTGTGGCTACCCAATTCACCAGGCGTGTCTCGTTCAACAACCTCAACCCCGACGACTCCATCACGTGCGCTGCAGCCTCCGCCACTGCCGCTGCCCAAACCGCCAATGCCCCCTTGGATTTCGGCTACGGCGCCGCCCTCTTCAACGACATCTCCAAGGCGTACCAGAACCACGCGCCCACGCGCCGCAAGCTCCGCCTTCCCGACCCGCCATCGAAGTCCATTCTCAAGAACAAGACCGCGCCGCTCCAGATCTACGTCAACGGCGAGCAGTTGGCGCTGGTGACGGCGGCTGTGTCGCCCGATGCCGACGACGACTTGGACGACGACGATCCGCTTCTGGTGTCGCCCGGCGCCGCCGCAGCAGCAGCAGCCGCAGCCCTCGGCCAGCCGCGCCGCAAGTCGTATCTGCAGATGACGGACGAAGAACTCATGGCGCTCGACCCCCAGTTCCAGACCACCAAGTCCAAGACGGGAAACGTCGACCAGTTCAAGTTCGACTCGCAAAAGACATACTACTTGCCCACCAAGCGCCTGTCCACGTCGGGGTCCTCGTCCGCCCCGGGCGCCCTCAAACAGCAGGCATACCCGTCCTCCAACGAAAACAACTACCGCTCCATCTCGCTCACCGTCAAACACAACGAGTACGACACGTTCCAGTACAACCGCACCCTCCTCACGGTGATCTCCGGGCGCAAACACACGTGGAACTCGCTCGACTGGCTCCTCCAGCTGCGCTTCCTCCAGGACGGCGACTACCTCATTGTCGCCGCGTTGATCCCGTCCAAGTTCATCAAGGAGTACGCCGCCCGCGGCCGCAACAAGCGCGTGTCGCTCGACGACCACCTCTACCACAAGTGCGAGAACTTGCTCAACTACATCGCGTCCAACCCGTTGTTGACCGAACACAACTTGCGCGTCAAGATCACCGTCGAGTTTGTCACCGACGACGACGCCGCCGCCGACGAGGCGCTCTCCGGCAACAAGTACATGTTGCACCACTTGTTCAAGCAGTACCAGCCCAACTTGTTTGTTGTCGGCAACCGCTCGTCCAACCTCAACTTCAAGTACCCCATCAAGATCAAGCGCCAGAACGAACGCGGCGAGTACCTCATCAAGTTGTCGTCCTACGCCATCAAGTACTCCACGGTGCCGGTGGTGTTGGTCGGCAACTCCACCTTGAACCACACCCACCACGGCCTCCGTTTCGACGACGTCCCCAAGCGCACCATCACCTTCCACGACGTGCTGCCCCAGAAGTCGCCCACCAACTCGTCGACGGGCTCCATCGAGTCCACCGAGGTCTTTTTCGGCGAACAGGACAACGACAACAACGACAATGACAACGACAACGACCAATTGACCCCGACACTCACAGCACTCTGCTTCTCGCCGTCCGAGGACCGGTTCCTGGACATGTTGGCCGCGATCTCCGACACCTCGCTCAACGCATCACGCACGTACCTCGAGGCCGTGGCCACCAAGGACGACTCCATCAAGATCGACACCAAGATCCACTCCATCTACAGACACCAGAGCACGGGACACGCACCTACGGCCGGCGGCCTCAACGGCTACTCGCTCACACGCGGCCACCTGGCCGACTCCGCCGACCGCAACTCGTCCAGCGACCGCATCTACAAGGTCAAGAGCATGATCAGCTACAACGAGGACGAGGAGGCCGAGAACGAACGCATGCGCAAGTTGAAGAAGGCCCGCCAGAAGTCCGTGCTGTCCACCAAGAGCCAGGAGTCCGCCAAGACCAAGAAGTCGTTCTGGCAGAAGATCGGCATCAAGAAGTCCTGAACCAACCAACCACCACCGACAATTGACGTTTATTTCAATTCTTGTTTTTTCCATAAATAGACTCGTCTCGTTTCGGGTCGTTTATCCATAAATAGATTCAGTGAATCCTTTGGGTTTTCCCCTTCACTTCCATAAATAGCTCATGTATTAACGAAACACATCATCCTCACCTGTCGTTCCGGCGCTGTAACATGCCGCATTCGGCAATCAATGCAATGCAACCAACGGGGCGTAAAGTGGCTGTGGTCGTATAAAAAAAATATCGACAAATCGGTATATGCAAAAAAATGGACGAGTCCGGAGTCGAACCGGAGACCTTTCGCATGCTAAGCGAACGCGCTACCAACTGCGCCACACGCCCTCTTGTTGGTAAGTATTCTTTGCTAGCAGACACACGCCAGTCCACACAAGACAAACCTTTAGTTTTCCAGACACTTATACCGATACCTTTGCCAAGCAATACATTCTTTCAAAACTGTTGTCTCTTTCGTGTATACCAACAACCATACCAGAACGTGCCAATTGGAGATTATGGTCTAAAATAAACTGTGATGAAAACGGTGATTTTTTGCAGCTTTCACCGAACTGATAATCTTTACATGGATAACTTCACCAAAACCTTTGGAATTAAGCGTTTCATTATCACTTTTGCATTGAAGCCACCAATTGCTAAGTAGAATGAGACTTGGGTGCCAATATCCAGACAATAACCACGGTTTAGGCTAATATCTTACAATATTCGCAGACTTTACCGTTGTACATTAAACCAGTGACAAATACATATACATATAAATAGGTATAGTCACACTATCTGTACCTTCTTCGCTGCCCTCGCACTGCTACACTTTGTCCTCTCACACAACCCCACAGACCTTCACCCAACTGCACTGAATCCAACACCACTACAACTGCCCTGATTCGGGACCGCATGTGAAAACTGATTTTAGGTTTCGTATTCTTCCCCATACAGAAGACGAGGCTGATGTTGGGCAGTCTGAGACACTGAACAGGTGTTTCTGCTCTGTTTCATTTGTTTAGTTTGTTTCGTTTGTTTAGTTTGTTTCTTTCTCTCTCTCTCTCTTCATTACCATGCTACAACTACTCGTGATACTCTTGTTATCTGTTCTTGCACATGCAGCCAAACATGGCGACACGCGGCTTCTCTTGTCGTGGCAGATTTCGACCAACCAGACCGTTCCAGAGGCGGCGGTTGGGCTTGTGAACACCACGGCAGCACGGGCGATTCTTGCTGAAAACTCCACCAGCAACTACTTCTCCGATCTCCTCCTCGAGGCAGTTGCAACTAACGACCTGGCGGTGTTGCAACAGTTGATAACGACCGCGTACATCAAGCAGACGCTCTGGAACCTGCAGGACAGTGTCCTGGCGGACCAGGTGTGGAGGAAGCAGAAACTACTCCAGAAGGCCTGGGTGTACGGTTCGTACGTTCGTGCGTACATCGACGGCGCTCTCGAGAACTGGTTGAGCGCCGGCGCACACGCTACCGTCAGACAAGCGGCAGCGTGGATCGGTTCGAGGGTCGGCACCTTGGGCCTCGAAAGACCGTTTGAAATCGCCCAGTTCGTCGACTGTCCTGGCTTTATTGCCGAATGGAGCAACGGCACCGATCGCTGGTATGCGTATGTTGCACCGCGATCGCCAGACAAATGTGACACCGCCAGGATCACCAGAACCGTCACGGAAAAGCTCGATCACTACATCCACATTCTTGAGACCAAGAGCTTTGTGGGTTGGTGCTTCCGGGAAACGTTTGGTGGCTGGAAGGCCGAGATCCGCATTGCCAAGGCATCGGCCGCTGTCAACGGCTGGAGCATGCCCTGCACTCTGTAGGTGCCAAAATAAATAGTATACATTGAAATAATTAACATATTACGGAAGGAGACGTTGGTTCTGGTTGGTATCTTGTTGTACTCTTTGCCCATCTGGAGGAGGGAATAGCTTAAAGATACCAAATGGAATAAGAAGAGTGAGTACAACCATGATGATGGAATTTGCAGCCAAACCGAAACTGCTGGGAAGAAGTATTTGAGCCGTAATTAGCAAATAGATAGTAGCAGCGAGACGATTGAACTCGGGAACATCGGCCCGGACCTGGAAGTGGCTGGCCAAGTAGTCTCCGGTCCTTTGGTCCAATTGGAAATAGTAATAAAGCACCAACACAAGCGTGGCTATTAGATACTGAACAAGTAGCAGGACAGCAACATTCGCTGTAAACACCATGGTTTCGGGTGCTGTGGAACTGTTTTAACAATTGGTATTTTTTAGACTTCAACGCTACCGCTAGCACCGGATCCAGTCACAGGAGACTTGCAGGACCGATTTTTCTACATTCAATTATAAGATACTCCTTCTTTTTTATTAAAGTTCCAAGATAACTCGTTCCTGTTGGATTTACTATCAAAACAGGGGTATTCAAACGTTTCTAACCTGAGCATCTTCTACAAGCTCCGCCGTTATGAAGAAGTAAAATAGTCACACGACTAGACTGTGGGCGTTGCCCCGTTAATAGGGGTGGACTAGTCCGAGTGGCGATTCTTACTAGTGTATACGTATGGCCTATTTTAGAGTACATTTGAGTACTTGATAGCAAAGACTACAACAAGGAAACATCACTACGACTTGACCAGATGGTGTTGATCATAGGCGGAGTCTAGCTAACCGCCAAAATTAACTTGACAACTAGAAGCCTGGTTAGCTCAATCGGTAGAGCGTTTGACTCTTAAACAGGATATCAAAAGGTTACGGGTTCGACCCCCGTATCGGGCTTTCTTTTTTTGTCTTTTTTATTGTTAAAATTTAGCTTCTGCGGTCCTGGTCTTTGGTATCCTGTTTTTAAACCTACAGGTATGACTGCTTTCCGGTTCTGGATACAAAATCTAGTTTCACATTAGCTTAGTTTAGACCAAACGTTGGTTTGTGGTCTTTGGCGGGTGAATATGTCTGAATAATTGAGTTTATGCTGATATTCTTGAAATATTTGTAAAATTGTAGAGTTTTTGGTTTAGGCAAAACTGAAGCAAAACAAGGGGAAAAAAGGGTGGATGTAAAAAGAAAAAAGAAATGGGGTAGTAAGGAGAACATCGTGGCTAGGACCTTACAGTTTTCTGGTCAAAAATTGGTAAAAATTGGCGGTTTTAGATGAAGATGAAGAGACGGTGGAGAGAAAGACCCGTGCCGCAACATAAACATTTTTAGGGGCGTGCGCCTACCACTTCTCCACTCTTCAAAAACGACCATAAACGACACCAAGGATCATCCCACACGCCATGTTTAGCAGACTCATACACAACAGCAAGACGCAACCAATAGCAGCATTCCGCCGGTACTCGACACGGTCGGTGAACGACTCTCCATTTGACCACTTGCCCGTGCGCAAGACGCCGTGGATCAAGTGGCGGACGGCGGGGCTCTTCTTTGGGATGGGCAGCTTGTTTGCATACAATGAGACGTTGTACGACTGGTACGAGACGTACACGAGCATCGATGAGCACGACCACCACAACCAGGAGTTGTTGCCGTTGCAATTGACCTACAAGCTCAAGAACTTGCCGATCTACCTCGAGCTCGCCCACCCCAAGAACGCCGACAAGTGGTACCGGTTGCAGCTGTGGGAGAACTTGGACCACAACGTGTTGGACAAGAAGACGACGGTGCGGCGCCAAGAGGAGTACAAACAGCCGACGTTGACCACACAGACGCTCGCCAGACCGGGCGGCATCTTGATCAAACCGGCGATTTTCCACAACATCGACACCGACGACGGCGTGATGATCGTGCATGTGGGCTACAAGCTCAGCGGGTATCCGTTCTTGGTGCATGGAGGCATGATAGCCACGCTCTTGAACGAGTCGTTCAAGAGGAACGCTTCGCTTTCGCAGAAAACGGCGTCGAGCTTGAAGGACGACTTTATGGTGGAGAACTTGTCCATCACCTACAAGGCTCCTACCTTGGCCAACCAGTTCTTGATCGTCAAGACCAAGCGGAAACTGTACGGTGCCGACAAAAAGTCCATTGTTCTCGAAAGCACCATTGAAAACAGAAAGGGCAAGGTCTTGGTCAAAAGCGAAGCGGTGTTGCGGGACACGGGAAGAGCGTCACATGGCTCTACCGTTCCCAAAGCGGCCTGGATCGGATGGAAGTGATAAATGAACCTTAAAAATATCCTAGGTGACAAAACAAAAAGTCGTAGGTAGCTGACAAAATGTCTGAAGATCTAGATTTTTTTTTCGGTCGCCTAAACTATCCCGAAATATCCTTAAACGAAAAGAAGGTTGAAGGGAGGATTTTGGTCGGGAGGGGCGGGGAGGCTGAAACGTATTGTCTGCTTCTGTCTGCATGGCTGCTTCTGTCTGCATGTCGGCGTGTCTGGCTGTTTCAAACAGACATGTCGGGCAGGTTAATTTAGGCGTTCCTCCTTGTTGTAGCATTACTAAAAGTGTCGGAATTATCAGTTGAGCGCGTGAGATACGCGCAATTTGTCAGTGATTATTTATTTTTACAGCCTTTATTATTGTGTTTACATCAATGGCCAGGTTACGAGTCGCTACAGACAGGCCATGAATTAGAGGGGAAAATTATTTATCAACTGTACAACAAACTTTCGGTAGACAAAAATCATAACACGAAACGCTGATCATTTCTCACTGACTAAATAAAATGACTGAAAAAAAAACCAACCAATCCTCTCCTATTCTTCCCCCCGCGTTACACAGTACTCGTTAGTTATCGGGAAAAAAATACTTTTTTTACCGCCACGACAAAAAATATCTAAACTTATTCTACGGCCGTTTGTATGGACCAGGAGGAGGAATACTCGTAACCCACTTCAAACAAAATAATTGCCTATCTTTTTTTTTGTTGGTGGTTATTTTTTATTATCAAAAATAGATATTTTCGTTAGTCCGTGGCACTTGGGATCGTTTTTCGTCAATTCCGCATTAGGCAATTATGACCTGGATCATCATACCTACATAAAACTGGGCGAATGTTGGCATTAGATTAACTTCTGCAGGAAATAAAAAATGTCGGACTTGTAATCTTGCAGATCCTTTCTCAAAATAGAACGGGACTCGCTGACACAAAAAAAAAGTGTCGGATAGGTATCAGACAAAAAAACACCGACCCCGTGACTGCCACCCCATCGTCAGCTTACATAAGCAGACTCCAATTACACCATCCTGCACAATACCAGAGACTTTTCAAAACCAACCAACCATTTCTCCATTCTCCATACTACCATGAGCGAATTGGACAACATACCGCACCCCAAAACGGAGTCCGCGGAGTCCGCGGAACCCCAAATGGAGCCGCAGGTCAAGCAGGAACCGGTTCCCGACACAGAAACCGCGGAGCTCGCACCACCGACCACGATTCCAGACGCATCATCCCACACATACTCGACACGATCCAAAGAGAAACACCGCGAAGACGAACAATTGCAGAAGTCGCTCCTCAAACAGAAGCTCCACAACGTGGTGGTGCATCCGCGGCTCAAGCCGGTGCCGTTCAAGAAGCTGGACTTGAAGGCGTCGGCGGCCAACAGCACGTCGGTGCCGCCGCAAAAGAACGCGGCGCTCACGTCCAACGGCATCACGTTCTTCCAGATCGAAGAACATCCGTTCAACAAGAGGGGCTTCAAGTACAAGCCGTGCCGGCCGAACCCCGACTTTGTTTCCAACCTCTACTCGTCGACGGACCTCGCGCCGTACAAGGTGCGCCCGAGCTACTTTGACCGGTCGCTGGGGGTGTTGGTCAGCGACGACACCGAGCTCATTCTGACGCAGCAGGGCTGGCGGTCGGTACGGACAAACGTCGGTGTCCGCGAGGGCAAACACTTTTTCGAGTTCAAGATCGTCAACGCTGGCGGAAACAGCCATGTGCGTGTGGGTGTGGGGCGCAAGGAGGCGAGCTTGGAGGCGCCCGTGGGGTTCGACGGATACAGCTATGGGTTCCGTGATGTGACCGGCGAGCTCATGACGCTCAGCCGGCCGCAGGGGAAGCATATTGACGGCGGGTTCCAGTCGGGCGACGTCATCGGGGTGTTGATAGAGCTCCCGCCGGTCGAACAACACCGCAGCGCCGTCGACAAGTTCACTCTGGTGGCCCGCACCGAAAGGACGGTTCCGGAAACCAAGAGGAGAAAGAAGGCCTCGCAGCCCGTGATCGAGAACAGCGCCTTCAACCAGGACGGCAACATCAGCAGGGACCAGGTCCCCATCAAGTACAAGAACGCGTTGTACTATGAGCAGTACGAGTACACCGGCACCAAGACCATGGAACACTTGCTCAACCCCGTGACGATCTTTGGCGAAAAGGCCGTGTTGGAGAACGTCGAGCAGGAAACCAAGAACGCAGAGAACTTGCCACGGATCCCGGGGTCGCGTATCCGGATCTTCAAGAACGGGGTCGAGCAGCACGCGTGTGTGGTGGAGAACCTCTACTCGTTCTTGCCCACCGATGTCGAGAGCGCCGAGCATGGCATGGCGTACAACACCCAGCAGCAGCAGAATCCCAGCTACCGCAACACCGACGACGGCTCGTTGGGCTACTATCCCATGATGTCGGTGTTCCAGGGCGGAATCGTGGGGATCAATGCCGGGCCCCACTTCGAGTATCCCGTTGTCGAGGACGGTGTCCAGGACTTGAGCAGGCGGTACGACGAACATGTGGTGGAGGAATGGTACTGGGACCTTGTGGACGAGATCGAGGCGCAGTACCTCGACAGTTTCGACTAGCACAACCATAAGGACACGGGCTAATAGACGAGGGTTTCTGGATCGACGCCGATGCGATCCAACCGTCTTTCGTTGGGATTGTTTCTGTTGAAAATACTGTAGCATCTGTAGTGGTAGGGCTCCTCGGAGTCCACCAAGTAACCCACGGTGACTAGCTCGTTGCACTGCTTGCACACATGGAGCTTGTTGGGATAGCGGTCGACCAAGAAGTGTTTCAACTCGCTGAGGGCGCGGATCGACAACACGAGGCGTTCTTGCGACGTGAGCACGAGCCAGCCGTCGTCGATCAAGCGGTCCACCAACAGCGCCGATTCACGGAGAGTGCGCCGGAGCGAGTCTGCAATGAGCTGGTGCGCGTTGACCTTGCCCAACGAGAAGCCCAGGTCGACGATGTTGTCCAAGATGGACTTGATGGCGTCGAGCTCGTTGACGGAATACGCCGACGCTGTCTTGATGGGGTCGTCGATGGCGGTGTTGATGAACACGACCATGAGGTCGCCGGAGATCTCGTGGGTTCTGCGGTCGATCCGGAAGCCGTGGGCCACGATCCGGGTGTTGATGGCGGCGATGTGGTCGTCTAGCGACGCTTCTAGCGGCTCGGGCGCGAGTTTGGCGTGGATGGTTTCGAGAGCAGCTTGGAGATCCTTGTACCGGACGAGTTTGGTGGCACGGAGGTACGTGAGGAGCGTACGGTGGACTTCGTTCATGGTAGATCAGCGGTGCCAGAAAGAAAGAAGAAAGGTGCAAGTAATTGTGCAAAAAAAAACAGGGGCGGACGGCTCTATTTATAGTAGATGGATCAAGGCAACACACAGAAACACAATTCGGCCACAACAAACACACGAAAGCGGGGCTGCAAGGGGTGTGGACGGCGTTGATGGGGTGCAAACGGGTAGGCGTCTAAAAAAGGTGCACGATTTGGCGATGTTTTTTTTGGCGTATAAAAGTGCGACCGCCCGCCGCCAGCGAATTTTCGACCCACCAAAATAGCTGCAAAAACATGCTACTTCTTTTAGCAGCAGCCCTAGCGCAGGCGTGCAACCCCCACCAGAACCACACATGTTTGGCCATCAACAGGGCGGCACCACTGCACGCCCTCCACCACGCGTTCCACACGCCGTCACCACACTTTGCCGCCGAGACCTACGCACAACGCATCGAGTACACCAGCCACGGCGCCGAGCTCTCGATCCACCAGCGCTTCGACAACCCCACACTCAGCTCAAACTTCTACATTCTCTACGGCCGGGCGGAAGCCGTGCTCCAGGCGGCGCCCGGAACCGGCATGGTGCTGTCGTTCTACCTCCAGAGCGACGACCTCGACGAAATCGACATCGTGGAGGCGTTTGGCGGCAATCCGTTCCAGTACCAGACCAACTTCTTTGTCAAGGGCAACACGTCCAACTGGGAACGCGGCGGATACCACGACGTCGGCGGCGCGGCGCCCCAGCACACGTTGCGGCGCTACGGCGTCGAGTGGACGCCGGAAAAGATTGTCTGGCTGCTCGACGGCGTCGCTACCCGAACGGTGGCCAGTGACAACAAACACGGGTACCCCACGTCGCCCATGGCGGTCAAGCTTCTGCTCTGGGCCGGCGGGGACGCTTCCAACAAGCCCGGCACGGTGCAGTGGGCCGGCGGCGTCGCCGACTACGCAAAATTGCCGGTGAAAATGGTGGTGCAGAGCATCTACGTCGAGGACTACACCAAGGGCGTCGGATACGTGTATGGCTACCGCGACGGCCGGCGGCAACAGTTGGCGGTGTTGAGAACCGAGGACGAATGGGTGAACCACGAGAATGAACAGAGAGAAAAAGACAGACAAAAACAGGATCCACACCGACAAAAACCCCTGCACAACACAAACCACCAACACAACCACCCGGTGCCCCGCTACACCAACGGCGTGCCCCACCAGCGGCCGGCGTGGGTTGCAGCCATAAGGGCGTGCGCGGACCGCTTTCGGCCACGCACACTCCGAAATCACCAGACGGCCTGACATCACCACATTGCTATAAAAGCGGCTTTTACGGTTCCCAGCTGCGTTATCTCTAGACAAACACACCTACCATGGGCGAAAACATAGACGGAATCAGCTTTACGTCTCTTGTCACCAATGTTCCCGAACAGTTCCTGCAATTGGGCAAGTTCTATGCCCACTTGGGGTTCCGGCTCGCAAAGAACTTCTCCAAAATTAGCAACAATGGCGCCGCCTCGGCCTCCCACTCTCCCCTGCTCCACTTGGGCGTTTCCAACGACTCCTTGAGAGAAGTCTGGTTGGAATCGTTTCCCCTTCAAAATTTGGACGAAAACGGAAACGTCCGTCCCTGGCAGGAGTTGGAAGTCTACAACGGGGACGACTGTGCGGCCCTCGCCGAGTCGCCGGTCATCAAGATCCGCTTGTCGAACTTGCCAACCGTCAATTCCACCCGCAAAGACCTTACGTTTTTCACCACCGACTTGGCCAAGATCGCGGCCATTCTCGGTGAAAACAACGTCGAATTCCACCAGGAGGACGAAGTCATCTCCGCCCAGGACCCCCTTGGCAACAGATTATGGTTTTCCAACAGAGAAAGCCCATTGTCCAAGACCAGATACAACTCGTCCGCCGAGTACTTGGACGCCAAGGCCCAGCAAATCTTGGAGGCCCGTGCCCCTAAGGATGACACCACCGAGAGGCCCGTTGATGAGCTCACCAAGAAGAAGAAAATCGCCGTCATGACTTCGGGAGGTGACGCTCCCGGGATGAATCCGGCCGTCCGTGCTGTCGTGCGGACCGGTATTTACTTGGGCTGCGACATGTTTGCCGTTTACGAAGGGTACGAAGGTCTTGTCCGTGGTGGAGACCTCTTGAAGAAGATGGAGTGGAGCGACGTCAGATCGTTCTTGTCCTTTGGTGGTACCAACATCGGGACTGCCAGAAGTGCCGAGTTCCGTCAACGTGCCGGAAGACTTCTGGGTGCCTACAATATGATCATCAACGGTATTGATGCGTTGATTGTCTGTGGTGGTGACGGTTCGTTGACCGGGGCCGACTTGTTCCGTGCAGAATGGCCCTCTTTGGTCCAGGAACTTGTTGACACCGGCAAATTGACCAAGGACCAGGCCGCTCCTTACAGCGCGCTTACCATTGTTGGTCTCGTCGGTTCTATTGATAACGATATGGCCTCAACCGATGCCACCATCGGTGCGTTCTCTTCGCTCGAAAGAATCACCGAGATGGTTGACTACATCGATGCCACTGCCAACTCACACTCGCGTGCCTTTGTCGTTGAAGTCATGGGCCGTCACTGTGGTTGGTTGGGTTTGATGTCCGGATTGTCCACCGGCGCCGACTTTATTTTCATTCCAGAAAGACCACCAAAGGCAGGCCAATGGCCAGAACAATTGAAGGAAGTGTGCTCTAGACACAGAGCCAAGGGCAAACGTAAGACCATTGTCATTGTCGCCGAAGGTGCTATTGATGATCAACTCAATCCTATTTCCTCCGAACAAGTCAAGGATGTCCTTGTTGAATTGGGCTTGGACACCAGAATCACCACTTTGGGCCATGTCCAGAGGGGAGGTACTGCTGTTGCTTACGACAGAATGTTGGCCACTTTACAAGGTGTCGATGCCGTCAAGGCCGTATTGGAAACCACCCCAGACACCCCATCTCCTATGATTGGTGTCTTGGAGAACAAGATTGTCAGACAACCGTTGGTTGATGCCGTGCGGATGACCAAGTCTGTTGCCGAGGCCATCGAGAACAAGGACTTTGACAAGGCCATGAGTTTGCGTGACTCTTCGTTTGCCGAAGGGTACGAGCACTTCTTGCAAACATCTCTCAACGACGACGGATCGAGTATCTTGCCAGAAAAGGAGCAATTACGTATCGGTGTGGTTCACGTTGGGGCTTCTTCTTCTGGGTTGAACGCCGCCACGCGTGCTGCTGCATTGTACTGTCTTTCCAAGGGCCACAAGTTGTTTGCCATTCAAGACGGGTTCTCGGGGTTGATTGAAGATGGAACAGTCAGAGAGCTCGAATGGTTGGAGTGTGAAGACTGGCACAACAAGGGAGGGTCGGAAATCGGAACCAACCGTTCGTTGCCCTCGGAAAACTTTGGTAAGGTTGCGTTCTACCTCCAGAAATTCAATCTTAACGGGTTAATCATTATCGGTGGGTTCGAGGCATTTACTGCGTTGAACGAATTGAACGAAAACAAGGCCAAGTATCCAATCTTTGGTATTCCTCTGATTGTGATCCCCGCCACTGTTTCCAACAACGTTCCCGGGACCGAGTATTCGCTTGGGTCCGACACGTGCTTGAACCAGTTGGTCAACTACTGTGATGCTGTGAAACAGTCGGCGTCTTCGTCGAGAAGAAGAGTGTTTGTGGTTGAAGTCCAGGGGGGACACTCGGGATTTGTGGCGTCGTACGCCGGGTTGATTACCGGGGCCATTGCGACGTATACCCCTGAGTCCAAGATCAACTTGAGAACGATCCAGGAAGATATTTCGCTTTTGTTTGACATTTTCGAGAACGATAGGGGCGAGGACAAAAACGGGAAAATGATTATTAGAAACGAGCAGGCCAGCAGCGTGTACTCGACCGATCTCATTGCCGATATAATCAAGGAGAGTGCCAAGGGGCGGTTCGAGACCAGAACTGCCATTCCGGGCCATGTGCAACAGGGTTACACGCCGTCGTCGATGGATAGAGTTACGGCGGTGCGGTTTGCAGTAAAGTCTATTCAGTTTATTGAAGAATGGAACCGGTTAGAGAGCTCTGACCTCAGTGTTCTCCAAGACGAAGTGCGCGCGTCGGCCGTGGTTATCGGCATCCAGGGAGCCCAGGTGCTGTTCACGGATGTTGGCGAATTGTATGCCAACGAGGCCAACATCACGTTGAGAAAGGGTAAGACGATACATTGGGGCGACTTGACGGAGGCCGGCGACATGTTGAGCGGTCGGTTGTTGGTGAAGGAAAAGAGAAAGCGGAGCTGAGTTTGACAGTGGAGGAGATCGGGCCATAAAATAGTCGATGCAACGTATGCTGCCTGAATTAGCAGGTATTAGCTATTGAATGATATCACATGTGTATAGAAAGAATTATGCTACATTGATGAGAAGAAAAAAAAGACCGAGTGTTGGGCATTATTGTCTGTCTGTCTGGATGTTGTTGTTGTTGTTGTTGTAGTAGTGTCGGTATGGTGGCCAGAGCGGAATACACTTTAAAGTTTGTGCTCACGTATGGGTTAGCTGGTTTTAGTTTATTGTACCATCGTCATTGCATGCACCACGGTACCGCCCGCTAACAATGTCCGATGTCTGGACAGACAATGCGGCTTCTGCAGGCGTGCCCTGGCTCGACAGAAAACCTGGTGGGCGGCCGCACGCGGGGCAGCAAGCTATGCTTAGTCGATCGTACAAATTCCGTGACGTTTTGTCTGCATTAATCCCAAAACGGCGGCATGCATGCAAATGAAATTCTCCCTGTTCCTAAATTAGATCATAGAACTTTTTCGCGGAAGTGGGAGGATGGGAACGGTCATAAAAATAGAATAAATCGAATAAATAGAATGTTGTTACAGTGGGCCACGGCCAACGAAGGTTACACAAGGGCGCTAAAAATCGTACGATGGCAGCATGTTGCATTGCCTGTCTAGAGAGAATAGCGAGAATGTAGTGGAAGTCGAGGGAATCTAGGGAAGGTTTGGACTCCGTCATGGTACATGTACGACGGCGCCGCTCCTACGCTCTAAACGGAGGCGTGCAGACATGCAGACATGCATGCGTGGTGCATGCATACCTGGTGCATGCATGAAAATTCATGTCGGAAATGTGCTTTAGCTCGGGACAGTGCTGTGATCGTGCAGCCCGACAGATTTTTAATTTTGCGGGCCTGCCTTGTGCAGAAATCGCATACCAAAAAATTCTCTGGGGGGCAGGAAGGAGGGGACCGACATTTTTTGTTTTTTTTTGTTTTGTCTATTTCTTTCCTCCCATGTAACCTGCTGCTTAAGTTGTATTTTGTCAGATTGCAAAAATATCCCGTTCTGCCGACACTACTTTCCCATAGGCTAATTGCGGCCGGCAGATTTTGCCCAGTCGTGATTTTTTTTTACGAAATGTCGCCTGGATTGTGACTGGAGGAGGGGGGTATGTGCTTGACATCAGGGCACGATGTTGCGTTTTTTGCAGCTGGGGTGACGGGTTTTGTTGTTCTCCGACAATTGCTAGTTGATTTTGGTAATTGAGCAGCATTAGATATGAATTTAGTCGCGGCAGGGAAGTCCGCCCTAGATTCTTGGGGTTGTCAATCTTGTGCCACACAATTGGGGTGATCCGACAGACAAAAGTAAAGTGTACCAAAAAACAATTTTTTTTTGGCCAAAATGCTGACCCAAAAAAAAAAACAACTCAGAGCCCAAAAAATAAAATGTTGAAAATTTTTTTCAATGTCATTGGTGGTATGTGCTCCAATACGCAAGTTAGTGGTTTTATGCCGGGGAGAGTAGTATTTTGCACCTGGTGCATTTGATGTTACAAATGAGACATGGGACCAAGTGGTGGTCAGGGGAAGTTAGGCAACCCAAAGCGGACTTTTTTTCTCTAATCGTCAATAATAGCCAATAATAGAAAACAGAACAAATAGAACAATTTGGAGACGTAAACGGAACTGTATTTGGCGCCGGAGGCGAGTTGACGAGGGCAAGCTTTCCAGAGCGCGGAGCACGATGTTTGGTGAAGACAATGGGGGATGCTGTGTAGAACGGGAGGGGTGGGGGGCAGTTTTGTCAGGAAACGGGTTATCCGACAGTGGAATCCCGCGACACCTGGCGACGTCGGTATGTTTGAGATGACAATCCGTACATAACGGTTTGTAATTAGTAAATTATTTGGGCTGGAGGCTTGCATGGTGCATCCAAGCGCATACTAAAAATTGTCTGACCAAAAAAAAAAAAGCTGCCGAAAGCAGGCCCCCCCAAAAAAAGTCGGAGGATATGGCGATAAAAGCAACCCAAATATTAAAGCGTCGGGAACCTTAAATGGCGAGAGCTGAATGCACCAGGAGACGCGCGCGCGCTTACTTGTGTCTGAAGAAAAAGAATTAGCCAGATAATGCGGAGTCGCCATGGGCAGCAGAAGAGGCATAGTGTGTGGCTAATGGATATAGGAGGTGGTGCGACATGGAGGGGGAGGGGAGGGGGGAAGGATCAGACAGACAATTACCGGATTGAGAAAACGCAAAAAGATGGGCGTAATCGATGATTCGCGACAGTTTGGGAGTTGGGAGTGGGAGTGGGAAAAGTGGTCTTGGAGGGGAGGACGGCCATGAGTAGAGAAAAGGTGACAGACAGACACAGACACGGCCGATTGGGGCTGCGAGATTTTAATTTTTTTTTGGATTGGGGGTGGCCAGAAGTGGGCAGAGAACATTTTCCTAGAGAGATAACGAGACCGGCTCCGTCCCCGAATGGGTCCGAATGGGGCGGCTAGCGGGCGTTGCATGGAAACAGAATGCGGTGGAATAAGCTCTCGAGGGATATTTGGTGAATGTTCTTTTTGTCGGACAGAAAGATTTTTTTTTTCCACGACACCGAAAAAAAAAGCATGGCGATAATAATATTTTTGTCAATTTTTTTTGGACTAGTGACTGGCGCAAATATTTTTTCACCAGGAGACAACAGAGAAATAATATTGAGTTGGGCAGGAATATTTACAAGCGTCGATTGGGATTTTTTTTTTTGATACCGAATTCCTTTAAAAAGAATCGAGATTATCACCAACGGCGGGTGGCAGCTAAAAAAGTTATAGAAACTACCTCCTTTTACTGAGCAACCGCTGATTCCAGCCAGTTTAGTTAGCGAAAGCAGAGTCGATCCAGACAGAACCAAAACACCCACGGCCGGACAGACAGACACAAGCCATCCGACACAACCACACCCACACCAGACTCAGACACCTGAGCACCGCCACCCCATCCACACGCAGACACTGCCGTCCACAGCCAGACACCCGTCGCTGACGCCCCCCACGGCCTCTGCCCCCGC
>PPLR02000051.1:0-48480 GCA_003706535.2 Teunomyces kruisii | reverse complement strand
CGTAACGGTAATTGTACCATTACCGGTCCAAGTAGTCGTAATGGTGGTTGTAGGAACAGGCTCCTCGACGACAACAGTTCCTGTTTCTCCTGGCTCAGCAATAACCGTCGTGGTGGTAGTTCCGACTCCTGTCCAGGTTACGGTAGTAGTCACAGTTGGGACAGGGACCATTACTTCAATAGTTCTTGTGTTTCCAATCGAAGAGTCATAGGGAAGAGTAGATACCAAGGTAGTTGAACCTGTGTAAGTGACAGTTGTAACCTCTATAGCATCTCCGTTTGAATCTGCAGGAGGTTTGGGGGGATGGCCCCAAGCATTGTATTGATTGTGATTGGATTCCGAGGTATTTCCCACACATGTCCACTTGTTCGTAGTGGCAGTTAGAATATTTGCAGTCGAAATAAAACTCCCCTCCATATCGATGTAAGGCCGAAATCCTGCCGGAATATTGGTGAAGGTAACACCATATCCATCACTAAGGCATGTCTCAACTTATGCAAATGTAGTCGATGTTTCTGGCACGGACCAAGTATTTAAGTTATCAGTAATTCCTACGTGGACGCCTGAACAATCCACAGTACCAGATTTTGAAAATGAAATACTTAATGTGGCTGATGAATATCCAGATGGACAGTCACCCAGTAACACGTAAAATTGAAATTTATTCACAGCTGTGGACCACCTACCAGCTAAGAGACCAATCTCTGGATCACCTCCAGAAATTGAAACTTTATCAAAGTATACCAGTTGACTTAGATCATTCTCTCCATCATTGAAGGTTATAATATTCTCCCCTTCATTGTACATTTTTGCACATGTAAGATCGTTATCGGAACCGGAGAAACCTGGGTTAAATTTAATGGGAAAGGTGACTGAACCAAATGCTATTGTGGTAGTTGTAACGTTAGTTGAGACGGTACATTTCAAATCAGAGAATGTAGTAACGATATCACCACTGAAAAAAGTGCAGGTAGCATAAGATGTTGTCCCTACTTTCAAGTCAACACCTTTATCATCTGTAACAAACTGAAAGACACATGGGAGGTTCAAAGAAAAGGTATCTCCGGGATTGACAGTCAATCCCTTTATATCCCAGTCTAACGTAACAAACCAATTTTTGAATGGTGCATTCACAAATCCAGTTTTGTTTTCGGAAGTTATCGACTCTATATCAGTGAATATGCCCGTGACTTCTTTACTTAGGGCCAAATTTGCAATAGTTGCAAAGCAAAAAAGAATTGGCAACAACATTCAAATTTTTTAGTTTGAGAGGATAAGCTTTAGACACGGAATTTGATCGTACTAAATATTAACAAATATTAGCGTAGGTGTACCTCATCAATGAACGACTACTTTAAGCCAATGGCCAACAATGTTAATCTTCTCAGAAATAGAGACACTCTTGCATATTCCGTTGTTGTTTACGTTTTATGATGCATTTTGAATTAGCGCGTTTAACCAAAACACTCACACCCGCCTGTTCCACTCTAAACCTGACTGCATTAGGAGGAATCGGGCTGACTCGGAATGCGCTGCTTTTGTAAATAAAACCACGGAATTGGAAATACTTCTTCTGAATTAGCGCCAAAATATTGTTGGGGTAGTTACAATAGCAAGTTTAGCCGGAAGTTTAAATGCATTAAATCATACGATGAAAGTTACTAATGCAGCAATCAATGCATTCGAACATCTTTCAATATGGTTCATTGAAACCTATGTCAATGTGAAGACGTCCGTTGGCCTATATGTTCGGGGTCACGGAGGGTCTGTATCTTGGTGGGAATAGTTGAGATAAGTGTTTAATGAATTTTGTTTTATGTCTACGTGTCTACGTGCTCGTGGTCAATGAGACAATTAGTTCGAAGAAATAACCACCACGTTGATGTTGTACTTCTACTTCTGCAATTCCAGTGCAACTATCAGTTCTTATACCCCACACTGAGAAGGTTTGGCCGGAAGAAAAAATAAACCCTTGAAATGAGATACCTTGGAATTTGGGTACCCACTCCCCCCTCCAGCAATCACTTTATGGTCGTTTTCCTTTCTCTGGAGAGTCTGGGGGTCTGCTGTGTGGTGGAGAAATTTCGTCGTTTCGGCCGAGTCCCAGAAGGGAAAAAAGCCAACCGGCCCGACAACCGAGCACGTTACCTCCGCAGTAATCACCGAGAGAATAACCTTATAAAATTGCAATGGGTTCTAGGTGGTTGAGCCATACAATACGATGGCATCTTACTTTAGGTTTCTAGGATACTTGTTCTACAGAGTTCGCGCTGGCGATGAAGAGTTGATTGTGAATATTCCCGACATCAAGAAGTTGCCCAAGACAATCACGGTGACGAGCGATGAGTTCGAAGATAATAAGCCCATGCTGCGTATATGCGGTGGTAAGGGCTGGAGAGGCGGTAAGGAAATGTCTCCAAGCTTGAAGTTCAGCATCGAAGGAGGCGAGGACGTTTCCTCTTTGGTGATTGTGTGTGAAGACATCGATGCGCCCATGTCCCATCCAATTACCCATTTAGTAGCGTACAATATCGTGCCATCCTACAACCTCGAGCTCAACGAGTTGATCGAGAGTCGTGAACCAGAGGGAAACTTTAAATTGGGAACAGGAATCTTTGGTGCCGTAAGTTACCGGGGCCCCGGACCCGTACCGGGCCATGGAGACCACAGATACGTCTTCCAGGTGTTTGGTGTCAATGAGCAGGCTACCAAACAGCTCCAGGAGTTGACCGAAAGGCCCAACAAGCAGAAGATCGTTGAAGTGATCCAGACCAACACCATCTGCTACGGAACGCTCACCGGAACCTACAGGGTGGATTAGAATAGAATAATACTTATAATATAATCAATTTCTTAAGCTCTAAAGGAGGGGAGAGGGTTCCTAATTCAATTGAACATAGTTACCTGGGAAGGCACCCGTCTGGCCGTTGTATCTCCCTGTCCACCAGCCGTTGGCATCCCCGGTCTTTTCTATGATTTCAATAACGGCACCAGCAGGGAACGTCAAATCGCCCTGGGCCAGAGCAGAGTAGTCATACAAGGCAGTACACGTACCTCCCGTGCTTGCTGGGGTTGCTGGTGCGACTGGGGGCACTGGACTACCATATGATGGAGCAGTTCCTGCTGCTGGAGCACCATAACCCGAAGAGGCTGGGGTTTGTGGAGACTGGTAGCCTCCGTATGCTGGGGGACCAGTCGAGGCAGGCGATTGGTATCCGCCGTAGCCGGTAGCTGCCGGTGGCTGTTGGCCGTAGCCTCCGTAGGCAGGAGCGCCTGGTGCTTGGTATCCAGGGCCATTTGGATCCTTGTAGTCGCCGTATTGTTGCTGGCCATATTGGCCGTACTGTCCTCCAGGAGCAGCAGCAGCAGCAGCACCGCCGCCGCCATAAGCAGGCAATTCCGAACCGGGAGCGCCCGGAGCGCCGGGCGAGCCAGGAGGACCGCCTGCTGCCATCAAAGCGTGGCGTCTCTTGGTGGCCTCCAACTTGTTTTTGGCGTGGCCCACCTTGAAGTGGGTTATGCCAATGGCATCGGCCTGTTCTTCGATGTTTCCCTTCTTGAAGGTGTATGCTTCGACGATGTCGGTGGTCAAGTCAAAGTATGGAATCTTCAACTCTTCCATTCTGTTGTACAATGTGTAGAAGATGTTCAACTGCATGTAGTAGAAACTGACAAACAAGGGTCTGATGAAGTCGGATTGCATCTGGAACAAGATGGGCAACTCGGTCTTCAACATGTCGTTGTAGTAGTCGTATTCCTGCTGGGCGACCGACACCTCTGCTTCGGCGGTGTACATTTTTTCTTCGTCCTTGGTGGTTCTTTCCTTCTTGTCCTCGTACTTCTTGTGTGTTCTCTTGTGGCGGTCCAAGTCGACCTGCTTGTGGTCTCTCTTGGTGGCCATCTTTCTGATGGACTGGATGACCTTCAACAATTCCTGGGCGGGGTTGACGATTCTCTTTTCGATCAACTCCAAGTCGGGCTTCAACGTCTCCTTGAGCTCGGCCACGACCTCACGGTACTGTTCGGAGGCCTTGATGCCCTCGGGGTTGTCTTCGGGCACCGTCGAGTTGGGGTCGGACAACCGGCCGCTGATGGGCTTGTAGATTTCTTCAATGGCCTTGGAGAAGTCGATCTGGTAGTCCAACATGCCGTTGACGGCGGCAAAGTACCGCTTGGACTCCTCGCTCAACTTCTTGGTCTCGAGTTCCAATTCCTTGAATCTTCGCTCTGCGTCGGCATACACGGCGTCGGTGGTGACGTCGCCCATGTTCATCTTCTGGCGGAAGTTCTGGGGGGCTCTCACGAGCGTCTTCTTGATCCCTTTGAAAGACATTGGTGCTGTGGTGTGTACTGTAGGAAAACGGGGGGCGGGTTCGCTACAGTTGCCGCATGGGTCCCAGCGGGTCCAGTTTCAAAAAAAGGTGATCATGGAAGTCGTGCCCGTACCGACAATCTGGCGCCGGCGACGGGTCCCCCGCTGCCAGGTACTGCGGTCCCGCTCTCCCTCCTGGCGCCGGTTCCGGTTGCTGCTCTCGAGCGCTACAGTCTACACACCCAGACAGGGAGCCCGAACCGGCACCGGCCAGCGACACACACCAAAAGAGCGACGGGCTTCTGTACAGCGAAGAAAAAGTGGCCCCTGGCGCCCCAAGTCCGTGGGCGCCGCACTGCCCCACTCTGCAAACGCTAAATCCGCAGCACCAGCGTGGCCCGCGCGGTGACAGCGTCTGGGAACCGCAACCGCCAGCCAATGGCAGCCCCGAGATTGGGCAAAAGGTGGGGCAACCGCCGTGGCACCCGTCGGTGATTGGAGCTGTGGTCCACCGCCGGGGGCGCCGCGGCCGGGTAACCCCCACGCCGTTTTTTTTCTTAATCAGATGATGTTGAAAAAAGAAACCGCGGCTGCGTATTTATAAGCCTGGTGCTACCCGCCAACCACATCCTCCAGCGACGACCCCCGATTGTGCAGCACACACCGCGAACATGCAGCAGGCGGAAATCCCCACGTTGCAACACTACGACGTGTTTCCGAGCTCCGGGTTCTTGCCCGACAAGTTGCCGCTCGAACGCCTCCCCCAGGCGTACTACCAGCCGTGGGAACACTTGGTCAACAACTTGCCGGCGTTGCTCTTGACCAAGCGCATCCGGGCGCTCATCGACAAGATGCCCGTCTTGGACACGGCCCACTTGTCCTCGGTAGAGGAGTACAGAAGAGCGTACCAGGTGTTGGGGTTCTTGGGCCATGCGTACATCTGGGGCACCGACGAGCCCACCAACGTCTTGCCCGAACAGGTGGCGCGCCCGTGGGTCGCGGTCGCGGACCACTTGCGCCTTCCTCCCATCGCCACCTATGCCGGGTTGTGCTTGTGGAACTTTAAGCAGATCATCCCGTCCGACGACATCTGGGACTTGGACAACTTGACCACCATCAACACCTTCACGGGCTCCATCGACGAAAGCTGGTTCTACTTGGTCAGCGTCTATTTCGAACACAAGGGCGGCTTTGCCATCGACACCGGGTTGAAGGCCATGCGCTACGCCGCCGCCAACCAGCCCCACAAGCTCGTCGACGCCTTGCAGAACTTGGCCGAGGCCATCGACAACTTGGGGTCGATCTTGATGAAGATGGAAGAGATGTGTGACCCACACGTGTTCTACTTCCGCATCAGACCGTACTTGGCCGGATGGAAGAATATGGCCGACGTGGGCTTGAGCAAAGATGGCGTCGTGTACGGCTCCGAGACCGAGGCCAGATCGTACGCCGGAGGCTCCAACGCGCAGAGTTCGTTGATCCAGTTCTTGGACGTGTTGCTCGACATCAAACATTACTCGACCGGCGAGAGACCGTTGCCCCACGTTGCGCCAACCACCGCCGCCAGGCCCCTGGGCTTCATCAACGAGATGCGCAACTACATGCCCGGCAAACACCTGGACTTCTTGCACCAGATAGAGACCACTACCACCATCCGGGACTACGTCATGGAACACCACGACACCAACCCCGAGTTGGTGCTCAGTTACGACGCCTGCTTGGCCATGTTGAAGCTGTTTAGAGACAAGCACATCCAGATTGTCACGCGATACATCGTGTTGCAAGCCAAAAAGACCAACACGATGGGCTCTTCGGGCACGTTGAGGTCGGGCTTGGCCAAGAAGAAAAAGCAGGGCGCCGAAGAAAAGGGCACGGGAGGCACGTCGCTTCTTCCGTTCTTGAAGCAGTGCAGAGACGAAACCGGGGACTCTGCGGCCGGTAATTGGGGTAAGAGAATCCTCAGTGACGGTGTGATGAGACTCAAGTACTCCAAGCCCAACGCGATAAACGAAGATTAGAATATGGATAACGAATGGTGATAGAAATAAATGGATTAATATGGAACACTCTGTAGAGAAAGTTTTGCAGCCGCGTCCAAGAAAATTGTTGCCCCAAACGGCCACGGAACGGAACAATTTCTGGATTGGGCCCGTTAAGGGACGGAATCGAGACAGTGCTAAGTAGAGAAGGAGGCGAGCAACAATTGTTAGGGACGAAGTTGGTGGGAGCGAGTTTGGTCGAATTACAGGGACACCAGAAACGGAGCTTAAACAGAATAGAATGCAATATTACGTGGCATCTACGGAGAAAGGAAGTTGGGTCAGATGGCGACAAAACCGGGTCTGAGTCTATTTGAGCTTAATTCATGAAAATATCCAAATCTGTTTCCCTAAGTAGTTGCACATGTTCCCGTACCAGAATGGTTCCATAAATGTTGCAAGTTTACCAAAATTGTTGCAATTTTCCGTATTTGTACAACAATTCCATAAAAACAACCCAATTCGCCCAATCCGCCGTCTTTTCTACACAACAACTGCCACTATCCGGTTCCCACACACCTCCTGCTCCTCTTCCCGCTCTGTCAGGCTCTGTTACGCTCTGGTTCCATCTGGCTCCACCTCTCCCCATGACTCAACCAAAAGGTCGTGCGAACAAACTGAAAAAATGAAAAATTTCTTGCCCCAACGTCTAGTTGTATGTTCCCAAGGCTCAGTACCGCAACCAGAACCTTTGTACGTAAAATGTCGTCCGAACAAGCAGCCACTGCCGCTGCCGCTGTGCCTGCCGCCGGCACGCCGCCAATCTCGAAATCCGCCGCCAAAAAGGCCGGCAAAAAGGCCAAGAAGCAAGACTTTTTGCTCAAGACCCCCAAGGGAACCAAGGACTGGTCCGACAAGGACATGGTGATCCGGGAGGCTGTGTTTGGCACGTTGACGAGCTTGTTCAAGAGACACGGCGGGGTCACCATCGACACGCCTGTGTTTGAGTTGCGCGAGATCTTGACCGGCAAGTACGGCGAAGACTCCAAGTTGATCTACAACTTGGAAGACCAGGGCGGAGAGTTGACGTCGTTGAGATACGACTTGACGGTTCCGTTTGCGAGGTTTGTGGCCAGCAACAGCATCAGCAACATCAAGCGGTACCACATCGCCAAGGTGTACCGGAGAGACCAGCCGGCCATGACCAAGGGCAGAATGAGAGAGTTCTACCAGTGCGATTTCGACGTAGCCGGGAACTACGACACCATGGTGGCCGACTCGGAGATCTTGAGCCTCTTGTGCGAAGGGTTGACCGGCTTGGGCATCAGAGACTTCAAAATCAAGTTGAACCACAGAAAGATCTTGGACGGGATCTTCCAGGCGTGCGGTGTCAAGGACGAGGACGTGAGAAAGGTGTCTTCTGCCGTCGACAAGTTGGACAAGCTGCCGTGGGAAGCCGTCAAGAAGGAGATGGTCGTGGACAAGGGCCAGCCCGAAGCCGTGGCCGACAGAATCGGCGAGTTTGTCAAGTGGAACGGCACCATCCGCGAGACGTTGGCGTTGTTGCAGCAGAGCGAGCTCTTGGCCGCCAACGCCTCGGCACAGGCCGGGATCGAAGAGATGTCCATCTTGGCGGACTACGTCGAGGCGTTCGGCATCCAGGACTCCATCAGTTTCGACTTGTCGTTGGCCAGAGGGTTGGATTACTACACCGGGTTGATCTACGAAGCGGTCACGGCTGCGTCTGCGCCGCCCGCCAACGCTTCCGAGTTGAAGGAGAAGGCCACCAAGGAAAAGCCCGACGTCGAGGACGCATCCGAGTACGTTGGTGTCGGCTCGATCGCCGCCGGCGGCCGCTACGACGGCTTGGTCGGGATGTTTGCCAACGGCAAGTCGATTCCGTGTGTCGGGGTGTCGTTCGGAACGGAGAGACTCTTTTCCATCATCAAGGCGCGTGCTGCCAAGGAGTTGGAGAAGCTCAGCTCGTCACACACCCAGGTGTACGTGATGGCCTTCGGCGGCGGTGAGGGCTGGACCGGGTTCCTCAAGGAAAGAATGGCGGTCGCCGACACGTTGTGGAAGGCCGGCATCAACACCGAGTACTTGTACAAGGCCAAGGCCAACCCCAGAAAGCAGTTTGATGCTGCCGAAAAGGCCGGAGCCAAAGTCGCCGTCATTCTCGGCAAGGAAGAGTATCCGGCCGGCCAGTTGAGGGTCAAGGTGTTGGGCCAGGGTGACGACAGTGACGAGGGCCAGCTTATTCCGGTGGCAGAGCTTGTGGACAGTGTCCAGCAGCGGTTGTCGGAGCTTAACCAGGACGGACTCGACGAGATTTCCCGTTTGATCAAGGATATATAAATTGAACATAAGAGAATAACTAAGATCGCGATGTATGTACAGATAAACGACACATAATAGTATAACTACACAATATATAGATTGGTCTACATTCCCTTTCTGCCCTCCTCCTCGGTGTTGAGCCTGCTGCCGTTCTTTTCCTTGCCGGTTCGCTTGACGCGGTTCCACAACGTGTTGACGTCGTTGAAACAGAACCACCAGATGACTCCGCACCACGACTCCACCTGCGGCAACGGGTCGTAGAACTCGTGGGCGATTCGCCGCAACTCGGGCAACTTGGACCACGCGATGTACGGAAAGTCGTGGTGTTCGTTGTGGTAGCCGACGTTATACGTCAACATGTTGAGCGAGCCGTAGTACGAGTAGGTTTCCTCGGGGAGCAACTCCTTGGCGATGTTCTCGGCGTTCTTGTACGGGCCCCGCGGCGCGTTGTTGTCGTTCAACACGTAGTGTTCGGCAATAAAGTGGCCGGCGCACGGATGCAACGACCCCGACAAGAACGAGCTCATGATGAAGTAGCCCAACGCGTTCCAGCCCCAGTGGCGCACGATCAAGTAGTCGGCACCCACCTGGAACGCGATGTTGAGCAAGTGGATGTAGGTGAACTTGATCTGGGTGATGAACATCGGTCTCAAGGCATAGAAGAAGATCTGGAAAATGGCGAAAAAGATCTTGCCGACAATGTTGGAGAGAAACACGCCCTCGTAGCGCGTGGGCAAGTCGGTGTCCAAGTACTGGTCGCCCATGAACTTGTGGTGCAACTGGTGGTACGGCTGGAACGAGGCGGAGTACGGGATGCCGATGGGCAAGTTGGTGAAGATGGCAAACAACTTGTTGTGGAGCGGTTTCTTGAACAAGAGGTTGTGGGACAACTCGTGGACCGCCAAGAAGATCGACTGGTTGGCGGTGGCGCCGAAAACGTACGCCAACGCGATGTAGCGGGCCAGCAACGGCGACGTGTTGCGCAAGTGGTGCGCGATGGCGAGCTGGAGCGCCACCACGGCGGCGACTATCCACTTTGTTTTCGGCTCGTGGCCCGTCAACTTGGTCACCTCGGGGTGTTTGGCAAGAATCATCTTTCTGCGGGCCACATGGGGCTCCGATTCCTTGGTCCAGTAGAACTCGTTGAGCACGTCGATGGGCGCGTCGGCCGCGGGCGTGTGGAACTCGTACGTCTCGTTGTTGGCACGGTGCTTGATACTTTCCATGGCAGCGGTGTGCGTGTGCTAGTGCTGTGCTTGTGCTGGTGCTGGTGCTGGTGCTGGTGCGTGTGTCCCGTTGCAGTCGTAGCCAAAACCCAGCCTTTATCTAGAAAGACGTTGCCTGATTTGCGTGTGTGTGCAATGAGATATTTTCGGCGGCGCCTGCACATGGCCCTCGCCTATACGACCACGTTAGGCGAGCGCTGCGGTGAACGAAACAACGACAGGCACAACGCAGCGCAAATGGTGTAATTACTACATGGGCGTGATGGTGGCGATGTTAGCGTGATGGTATTGTTATGGTGATTATGATTATGGTGTAATGGGACGGTACTGTTCTGTTCTTTCTGTTCTGTTCTTTCTGTTCTGTTCTTTCTGTACTGTTACTCCTGCTCCTCGTTTGGCCCGCGTTTGGGTGCAAAAATTTTCTCCCAAAAACATGCCACGCGTGGTGTGGGTACACCCTTAATTCCGGTACTGGGGGTACGACTGGTTCTGGTACGCGTCCTCGTGACGTGGGTTCATTCCCGGCTGTGTGCCGTAGTACGGAATGTAACCCGGAACAACGCCTGTATTCATCAGCGGCTGAGGCGGCGGCGGCACGTTTCCCTGGCTGGGCCCAGGTCCCATCGGTGGAGCCTGGTGCTGGTGCTGGTGCTGGTGCTGGTGCTGGTGAGGCCCCACGTTCGATCCCGGCGGCATGTAGTACGGGCCGTTGGTCGAATCCATGGCGTTTGGCGGAAACGAGCTCATGGGCGTCATATACTGCGAATACTGGGGATATGGCTGCGGCGGCGCAAACTGCCCAAAGTATTGCATCGGAGGCGGAGGGGCTCCTCCAGGATACAACGGATACGTGCCAGGATGGACTGGTGCTGCTTGGGTGTGCTGGACGAACGGGAGCTTGAACGTCTCCTTTGCTGGCTGCGCTTCTTGGGTTGACGAAACCACTTTGGTGGGGTTCCAGAAGCTGGGAGACGTCGACTTGATCTCCCGTGTCGACGGAGAAGAACCATGCGATGCCTTATTGTGCAACTCAGAGTCGTCCACCAACACATCCACCATCGTCTTGTATCCCTCCTCCCGTTGAGAGTCTTCTTCCGTCACATGCAACTCGCTGCTGGAGTTGATTTCCTCCGCCAACTTGGCATGCAATTGACTGCTATGGTTGAGAATAACCGACTCGATCTCTTCCAACGACGCTGGGAGCACCTTTTGGGCATCGTCCGGCTTGATCTCATCAACAGTATTTTCAACATCGATCCTGCTGTCGGTTTCTTCGGTTTGAGGACTGGTCGATCTGCTCTTCTTGGTCTTTCTCTTTCTCGAACCGGCATGGTTCTTGCCCTGAGAATCGTCTATTTCAATAATATTGGTCTCCGGAGATGGCCCACTTTCCTTAACCAAGAAGCTTTGAGAATCGAGGTCAAATTCAAATCCAAAATTGTTATTGCTCAATAATTTCTTGCCCAATGCAATACAACTCTGAATTCTCAAATTGGTTTCATACAGACGGATCTCCAGGTTAATGATGTTGCCAACATCAACATCGGGCTGGCTCGAATGTGTCTCGTCAATCCGGGAAATCACATCGTTACTCAAAAACGAAGGAATGCCATTGGCATCGTTGTAAGACGAATAGTCCCCGATCAATAAGTTGAGATTATTGGCCCGGAACAAGTGTTCATCCTTAAAGTCCTTGAACTGGAAAGTGATCAACGAGTAATCCTTAAAAAGGACATCCTCCAGGAAATAGTAACTTCTAACGGGCCTGGAATTGTGTTGGATCAACTCGAGAATACTTTCATATTGTGATGCTTCACATTGCTGGGTGTATCCAAGCAAGCCGTTCATGATCCTGGCAAGAGCCGAAACCGAGGATTTTCTCAACTGGAACGTTCTGAATATCACCTTATTTTCCTTGATCCAGCTCAAGATCAATCTCAAGATAATCAACGAATTGGTCAAGATCCTGGGCGAACTCACGTTGGATTTTGTGATCGATTCAAAAATCTTATCAACGTACCGGAATGTGAACTTATTAAACTTTGAGATCAGGTCATTGGCATCGGGGCCCGTCGCCTTCTGGATTAAACTGTGGAAGGAGAACAATATCGTCAACTGTTTGAGGAAAAACGTATTTCCGTCTTCTAATTCAATGGCAACGAGTTTGTCAAACGTTTCTTCGATAGTCTTGAAGAATTGGCTTTCAACTTTGGAAAATGGGATCTTTTTCACAAAGTTGGGCCCATGCTTGTAGACCTTTGGTAAATAAAAGTAGCCAATAAGGCAGATTAAGGTTATGTCAAGTTCTTCTGCCTTGGAATAGGAAAACTTCTGTCTCTTTTTAGATTCCTTATCAGGTAAAGTGATGTCGACAAAGTTGGTTAAAAACCAGTTTTTGGAGATGGTTGTCATTAAGTTTTGTTGTCCCAAGGTGAAGTCGGGGAGTCTGGTAAATTGGGATCTCAAGAACCAGAGACATGCATTGTATTTGTCATCGATGATGGAGTAAATCATACCGATGTGGTTGTATGGTTCGTTTAGGGCCGGCAACAAGAGGATGCACGAATGGTAATATTTCAATGCTCTTTCGTAGTGGGGTTTGTACTGGACGGCCTTATCTTTGTTGGAGAGCGATCTTGCCTTGAAGAACTCGCCCTTTGAGCTACAGGGGGTGACATAAGTCAATTCCAACGAAGTTCTGTGGCGGGAGATATCGCCCAACGCGATCAAACATTTATGGATCAAGTAGAGGATGTTGGCCTGGACGTTGGGGTCGGCGGTTCCGATGGCGGATTCCGAGACCACCAAGTCGTAGTTGGCGAGGAACACGCGTGGGAGAAGGGTATTGTGGTAGTGGGTGGAGAAATGTTTCATCAAAGTGGAATAGAACGACTCGACCTGTTTGATGAACTTGGTAAAGTTTTCGTGGAGCTTTCGCATCTGGACCGGGTTCAACTTGAACACGGCGCTGTTGTGTTGGTATCTCGTCAAGACATCGGAGAAGTGGGCTGCGTAGTGGGATTTGAAGTATTTGATGATGGGATAGTGGAAGTCGGACCAGAGGGTTTCAAACAAGAGGATGGTTTTGAAGTCGGTATTCAACTGGTTGTGGCGGACGTCGGAGTGTTCTGCGGCACTGTGGTACGCGGTGAAGTCGGCCGTGATCCAATTGTGGAACTTGGACTGGATGACGTTGTTGAATCCGAGCAAGAGCGCCTGGTCGAGGTACTCTTTGTTCAAAAACGAGGCGATCTGGTCCTTGTAAGTTCGTATATCGTTCTGGATCGATGCCATGGTGTGGAGCTATGTTTATGTGGTTCTATATGGGGACTAGCAAATGACTATAGCATCGTTAATACGATTATGGGCTCAATGCTCAGTTGGCAGGACTAGGCGTCTATTTTTCACCACCACCACAAAATTTTTTTTTAGTTGTAGCCGTGGTTTTTTGGGCGCGGCGCACGACCCACTATCGGATATTTGCCGCCAGATGCGAAATTGCCGTTATCCACACGGGTATAAATGGGAGGCGATTCCTGGTGGATTTGCGGGCGACAACACAAGCAATGTCTGAGGAAGAACAAGAACAAGAACAAGAACAGCAGTACAAAGTGAAGGTGTATGTGTACGACTTGTCGCACGGGCTCGCCGCCATGTACCTGCCGATGCTCCTCGGCACCACCATCGACGCCATCTACCACACGTCGGTGGTGATCTACAACAAGGAGTACTATATCGACCAAGGGATCCGGTGCTGTGAGGCTCCGGGCACCACCAAGTACGGGTTGCCGCGCGAGGTGCTCGACATGGGCACGACGTTTGTGGGGCCCGAGATCTTCAGCGAGTTCATCCAGGACTTGAACGACCACGACGACCAAAAGTACCACGCGTCCAAGTACGACTTGTTCGACAACAACTGCAACCACTTCACCGACGTGGTGGTGGACTTTTTGGTGGGCCGGAACTTGGACTCGCGGATCTTGCACTTGCCGCAGCAGGTGTTGAACACGCCCAACGGCCAGCTCTTGCGGCAGATGATTGGCAACGGCGGGGCGTTTGTGTAGCGCAGCACAAGCACAGCTACAAAGTATAGCACTAGAAGAACAGATCTAGAAGAACAGATCTAGCCTAAAGATCTAGCCACTGTATAGACACGAATAACGATAATCAACTTATGTAATCATGTAATCAGACAAAAGCTTCTCGTCGTGTTTGCGGCCCTGGCGTGCGTCAGATCGGTTTTGGCTGTAAAAAAAAGACCCACATTTTGCAGCACTATATAAAGCGACGGCTGCCACCACGAAATTTGGCCGCCAACCCACTTGTTGTTTATCATGGACAGCTTAAACTTGGTAAGTAGACCCCGTTTCAACACCTTTGAAGCACCACTAACCGCCAGAACTCGCTCAACTACGGCCTTGCCGACGCCTCGACCATCACCCTCAGCGCGTCGACCGCCAACACCAGCTACACCCACGACAGCCGCAACGACGCCCACCAGCCACAACAAAACCAGTTCTGGCAGCCGTCCAACAGCAGCGGCAACTACTTGAGCACGCCCAGCTTCATGGACGCACAGGACGCGGCGCTGCACCACCAGAACCGCATGATGCTGGACGAGCGCACCAAGTACACCAAGGCGCCGCCGAGCCAGATGAACATCAATGCGCCCAGCTACGTTCCCAACTACAAGAACGAGGGCGACGGAGCCACAGCCGCGGCCGCGGCCCAGGCAGCTGCAGCGGCGCAGGTCCAGGCGCAGACGGCGGCCGCCACCACCGCAGCTGTCCAGGCCGAGTTGCAAAAAGTCCGTGCCGAGCTCGTGGTCAAGAACCAGATCGTCAAGAACCTCACGGACCAGGTGACCACCCTCAACAAGAAGAAGAAGCTGGACGCCGGCGCCGGCCACGACACTACCCTCCGGATCCCCGAGGACCACTACAAGCTCTTCCAGGACTTGACGCGGACGTTGCAGGAAAAGACCAGCGAGTTGGAACACACCAAGGCGCGGCTCGAGGCGATGGTGGTGAGCTTGACGGTTGCGCCCAAGTTCACGCGCGAGGGCGGCTACGACGCCCAGGAGATGGTGCACAAGTTGGTGACCAAGATGGACTTGCTCCAGGACGAAAACGAGAACTTGCTCAGGATGGTGAGTTTCGGCAACAAGTCGAGTCTCTTGGTGGAGATCGGGCTCTTGCGGAACGAAAACGCCCGGTTGAAGGCCAAGCTCGACCGGAGTAATGCCGTCAAGGGGTAGCTATGTTATTTTTTGAAGCATTGGCGGTATTCTAATAATAAACATGCAGATTGTGTACAGTGCTGGTGTTGAGAGAGAGAGAGAGAAGAAAGAAGACAGAGAAGAATGAGAAGGAAGAGGACAGAAAAGACAGGAAGAACAGACACTGAACAGATTCCCCTGAACAGACTTCAGACACAGACATCCCGAACAGACATCCTGAACAGACACCACCCGATCAAGACCAACGGACGCCATTGTGTCGATGCACCCCAGTGCACACGAGCATTGGACCGCAGTGTTGCAAGGCATTGTCGCAGGGTTGTTTCAGTGCCAATTCTAGAACGACGCTTTTTTTTTGCGCGCGCGGATGTTCCCCTGACATCACGAGCATGGCGGATGTGGGACGCGGCACGGAAGGAACAGCGGCACGCCACGCCGCGACCACCGGCGCCAATTGGCCGCCGCCACCGCAACAGCAACATGCCCCCGCTCCAGGCAGCGGTCTCCACCAATCACCGTCGACAAAACCACCGCTTTTCCCCATCGTTCCCGCCCGTTCACCTCGTCACACCGACGCCCCTCCAACCGGGATTCTACACCTTTTTGGCCCAGAAAATAATATCTAAAAGCAATCCCAACGCATCCTTCGGATCAACCCTGCAAACCTTAAAAGTTCCGGAACCTCATCTTCACCCACAATCCAAAACTTCCTGCTGCCAGATAAAGGGTCCCCGTTTCCCACACACACACCACGTACCGCCACCATCTGGATCCCGTCTAACCAAGCCTAGCCAAGCACACACCACAACAATGACGTCCTTCCAGTTCGAAAAAGATACCGTGCTCCCCGCGTCCAACCCGAAGTCGCCGTACTACGTCAACCTCCCGCCATTCGACGCCAAACCCATCGACAACTTGGTCACCTTCTTCAAGTACTGGAAGTACTTTATCAAGTCGTTGATCTACTACTTCAAGGAAATCGCCTTGGTCAAGGAGTTCGAGACCAACCTCAGCTACCAGTTGATCAAGTCCGTCCAGTTTCCCGGCTTCAATGACTTGCCGTTGAAGATCTTGAAGGAAGTGGGCTCGATGGCGTCGCCCACGTCAACCAACAACAACACGCCGACCAAAGACGGACCCAAGAACTCCACATCACACCACGCCCTCACCCCCGTCACCACCAACGGCTCCAAGGACAAGGACGACGCCAAACGGCCGGGGCTCCTCAAGACCAAGTCCAACAACTCGACGTTCTTGAAGTCGAGCGGGTCGTCGGCCCCCAACCTCCACAAACGCACGTTGTCGGCGACGTCGATGCCCCAGCAGGCGTTGCACAACACCAGCAGCAATAACAACATCAAGATCCCCGAACACTACTTCGCCGACGACTCGCTCTTCACCAACCTCCCGCCGTTGCTCCTCAACTACCACCAGCAAAAGTTCCAGGGCAACCAGAAGCTCCACAAGGACCTCGTGACCAAGCTCATCCCGCGCCTCGAGACGCTCTTGAAGAACGTGTCGAGCAAGATCAAGGAGATCAAGTCGTCGCTCAAGAACGAGTCATTCTCCAACACCGGCTTGGTCAAGGAGATCAGCGCCACCGGCCAGGTCATCAAGACGTACATGGAGGCGGTGGAGCGGTACTCGCGTGACAAGCCCGTGGTGAAGCGCAAGTTGATGGCGAAGGAAGACCGCGGCGACGACGACGACGACGAGGGAGCGCTCGATGACCCGTTCCTCTTTAAGCTCCAGGTGGACTACCAGGTCAAGAACCAGTTGATCCACGAAAACTACATGTTTGCGTCGTTTGTCAACTTGCAGAACATCTCGCGCGACTTGTTCACCTACGTGCTCAAGGAGTTGACGGTGGTGGTGGACAAGTTCGGCAAGCTCCAGTTGAACCCCGAGTTCTACATGTACATGAAGAACAAGATCTCGTCGTCGTCCAACAAGGACTGGGAGTACTTTATCGCCAACAACCCCAGTTTCTTGAATGTGTACGAGAGCACGGCCACGCTGCCCAAGAAGGAGAACCGTAACTTCAAGCTGGTGGTGCTTCCGTACCCCGACTCGGTGCACAACAAGTGTATCCGGTTTGGGATCTTGTACAAGAAGCTGAAGATCCTCAAGAACTACAACCGGCACTACTACGTGTTGACGTGCAACTATCTCCACGAGTTCCGCATGGAGACCGAGGACTGCAACCACAAGCACGACGAGGGCACCGGCACCGGCTCCACCAAACGTGCCATGGCTCGCGACAAGATCGGCGGCTTCATCGGCCACGACAGCGTGCCCATCAAGTCGTACAACCTCAACGACTGCGTGGTGACGGCCAAGGACGCCAGCTCGTTCAAGTTCCAGTTGGTGCGCAGCTCCAACAAGCTGAAGAAGTTTACGTTCAAGTGCGTCAACCTGGACGAGTACGGCCACTGGTTTGGCGACTTGGAGAAGTTGCTCAAGTTTGGGTCCAGCCACCACGACCGGTATGCGTTTGTCCAGGACCAGATCCGCACCAAGGAAGAACAGACGGCACGGGCCAAGGAGGCCAAGCGGCAAGCCACGGCTGCTGCCGGCAAGAACAAGGCGCTGGCGTTGCGCCTCGACTTGGCCCCCGTCGCCAGCAACGCAGGGTTAACGGGTCTCTTTACGCCCAAGATCAAGACTCCGACCCCGAGCGGCGAGCCGGCGTTGGAAAACAACCCGTTCGACGACACGTTCAAGGACTTGGACTTGTCGACGTCCAAGACAACCTCGCCGGGCCATACGCCGGGTCATACGCCGACGTTTGTGTCGTCTCCCGGTGCCGGTTCTGCTTCCAACATCGCCACGACTCCTGGTTCTACGACTCCTGGTGCTACCTCGCCTGCTGCTTCTACTACCACTGCTGCTCATACGATGCCGCAGTCGCCCCACCACGACGAACACCAGTCGTACCTCCGCATGCAGCAGGAAATCTTGCGCCAGCAGCAGCAGATCTTGGACATGCAGATCCACAACGCGCTGCAGACGTCGCCAACGGCCGTGCCGGCACAGTATATCGTTGTCGACGCCAAAAACGCCCACAACTTGTCGCGGCCCGGTTCGTACGACTCGCTTTCGTCGTTCGTGCCGGCCATGAACGGGGTCCAGGCGGTGCTTGATGCCAATACCGATATTTTGGGGCGCCAGAACCCGGTGACGTTTGATATGGACCACCGGGACACGCCTCCGGACGCGCTGCCGGCCCCGCTGCCTGCCCCACTGCCGGCCCCCGACCACGACGACGTGCCCAAGATGTTTATCATCTCCAACCATTAAAATGCTAGATAGATAGATTACATAAGCAGCAATCCAGAATTACATAAGCAGCTACGCCGCGCCGCTGACCAAGAACTTACGTAAGAAAGCGCATGTGAAATAAGCCCTGATGGTCTATATACACTCCCCGAGCCCAGGTTAAAAACCAACGGTTGGGCGCCAAATTCGACGGCAACTACCCTGCTACAGCACTTGCTCCCACACGCCTCACATGTCCTCCTCCGCGTTTAAGAGACACGACTCGGCCATTGCGTCGGACTCCGAGGCCGAGTTTGCCGGCGACGGCGCCGGTGCCGGCCACGACATCACGCCCGTCCGCGCCATCAGAAGATCATCGTCGTTGTTTTCGTTGTCGTCGAAGGAATTGTTGCCAAAACCGGACCAGGGTGAGTACACCGCGTTCATCGAGGACAACAGACACTTCAGCTTGGTGCGCAACTTGCACATGGCCGACTTCATCACGTTGTTGAACGGGTTTTCGGGGTTCTACTCCATCATCTCGTCGTTGCGGTACACCAAGACGGGGTTGACGCACTACGTGCAGCGGGCACACTTCTTCATCTTGTTGGGGTTGTTCTTTGACTTTTTCGACGGCAGGGTGGCGCGGTTGCGCAACAAGAGCTCGTTGATGGGCCAGGAGTTGGACCTGTTGGCCGACTTGATCTCGTTCAGCGTGTCGCCGGCCACGATCGCGTTTGCCATCGGGTTCCAGTCGACGGTGGACGTGCTCTTCTTGACGTACTGGGTGCTCTGCGGCTTGACCCGCTTGGCCCGCTTCAACATCTCCGCCAACAAGATCCCCAAGGACAAGTCCGGCAAGTCGCAGTACTTTGAAGGGTTGCCCGTGCCCACCAACTTGTTCTGGGTCGGCTTCATGGCGGTGTTGGTCCACAAGGGCTGGATCTTGGACGACTTGCCCGGCGGCCTTGTGTTGCAGAACACGCCGTTCGAGTTCCACGTCGTGTCGCTCGGCTTCTTTGTCCAGGGCTGCGCCGAGATCTCCAAGTCCTTGCGTATCCCCAAGCCATGAATTGCTATTACTATATACACAAATACTACTACTTGTCCTCTGTAAAGTCCGGCCGCACAAACGACACCGTCTCGACGTTGCGGAAGTCGACGGCGCCCCAGCGGCCCCGCTGCAACTGCTCGTACACCGACACCGGGAAATGCTGCGGATCCAACACCCCCACGTCCTGGACACGGAAATGGAGCCGGTGGTGGTGGTTGGCCACGTCGCTCAACCGACACATGTCCCAGAACGCGTTGTGGATCGGCCGCAACCGCATCACGTAGCTGACGCCGAACCGCCACGACGTCCGCCGGTGCCCGACATTGTCGCGCCCCACGCCCACCTTGCGACACTCGCTGTGGAACAACGCAAGGAGGTACAACAATTCCGGCTGCGTGGCAATCACCTCCATCAACTTGGCGGCCTTGGCCCCGTCGCTGGCCTCGGCGAGTTCTTGGTGTTTCTCGTCGACTTTGCGGACGAAATCGAGCGACCGGAAGACTGGATTGTTTTCGAGCCGGCTCTTGTGCCGCACATGCTGCAATGCTGTGTTTGTGGGCATCCGCACCCAATTTCGTAGCCACATTTCCTCGTTGGTTGGCGGTTGGTGGTGGTGTACGACCAAGACTGAAATGTTGATGATGGTGATTCTGGTCACGTGATTGTTTTTTGCGCTTGCCGGCCCGATTGGGCCGTTGCGACATTTTACAAAATTAATGTCGGCGTTTGCGGGTTACGATTTCAGACACGACATTTGACGCCCGGACGTGCGCCTACCGAAGGACCACCGTCCCACGTCTCCTGCACACAGCCACCCGTCCGTCACATTTAATCGACTGAAAATTTTAACTACAAACTTGCCATCAGAGACATGTTGGGATCCCGAGTGCTATTGCGTACGGTCACCGCTGCGGCGCGCCGCTACCTCCCCAGACAGCCGGCCGCCACCGGCCCGGCCTGGACCCAAATCAAGCAGTACTCGAAACAAGCCAACGACGCCAAAAAAGACCAGCAACAGAAACCACAGTCGATCTTGACCGAAGACCTTTTGGCCAAGGCCGGGTTCGAAGACCCACAAGAAGGGTCCAAGGAGGCCAAGGGCGAAGAGGCCGAGGCCGGAACCGGCGAGCGCAGAAGAAAGCGCCGGGCACAGACGTCGCAGGACAAGCAGAGAGAGAAGTACGCCAACTGGTTCTACTTGGGCGCTCTCGGTGGGGTTGTCGGAGGCGTGGCATACATGGCGCGTCCATGGGACTCCGAGGACGAACAGAAGAGATTGGAGGGCGAGCGGATCGGCAACGAGTTCACGCCCACCGCGTCGTGGGACCGGATGAACAAGCGTTGGCTGTCGTTGTTTACGTTCTTTTCGGAACCGGTGTTTGAGAACTTGCTTCCTCCTCCTGCTCCCGAGGCGTACCGCAGACCGTTGACGTTGGTGTTGACGTTGGACGACTTGTTGATCCACTCGTCGTGGGACACCAAGAACGGGTGGAGAACCGCCAAGAGACCCGGCTTGGACTACTTCTTGGGCTACCTCTCGCAGTACTACGAGATCGTCATCTTTGGCTCCAACTACCAGATGTACTCGGACCAGACCGTGGCCAAGTTGGACCCCTACCACGCCTACGTGTCGTACGCGCTTTTCAGAGAAGCGTGCCGGTACAAGGACGGCAAGTTGATCAAGGACTTGTCGTTGTTGAACCGTGACCTCGGCAAGACGGTGGTGATCGATATCGATGCCGACAGCTACAGTTTCAACCCGGAGAACGCCATCCCCGTGCCCGCATGGGACGGAAAGGCCGACGACTTCTTGATCCAGATGATTCCGTTCTTGGAATACTTGGCCACCCAGCCGGTCAAGGACGTCAGACCGATCTTGAACTCGTTCGAGGACAAGAACAACATCATTGCCGAGTTCAAGGTGCGTGAGGCCAAGTTGCGTGCCAAGTGGACCGAGGAGAACAAGCACTTGTTGGGCAACAGGCCCAATGCCGGCAACTTTCTTGCTGGGTTGTTGGGAATGCCTGCATCTTCGTTGAACAAGGGCCCCAAGATGCCGTTGGACATCATCCGGGAGCACGGGCAGTTGCAGTACGAACACTTCCAGAAGTACTTGCAGGAGAACGCGCCCAAGTTTGCCGAGGAGGAGAGAAAGTTGAAGGAAGAGTTTGGCAAGTCGACCTTGAACAAGTTGATGACCGAGGGCGCGCCATCTGCCGAGTCCATTGCCAAAGCACAGGCCGACAAGGCCAAGGAGCAGTAACGAACTTGTATATAGCGTACAATACAGTATGTGATGATAGTAGGAGGGAAAGGAACAGTAGACAGAGGAGGAACGGACAGTAACGAACAGACAGTAGCAGAGAACTGTAACAGACAGAAAGAGACAGTAACAGAACAGAACAACTGTAACAGACAGACAGAACCAGTAGTTACAGGCAGACAGACAGTAACAGACAGACAGAGACAGTAACAGAACAGAACAACTGTAACAGACAGACAGAACCAGTAGTTACGGACAGACAGTAACGGACAGACAGACAGACAGTAACAACTATAGTAGAACCAGAACAGATCAACTGTAACACATCCAACTATTTGCAACTAACTGTAATTGGCTGCAAATATGCTCGCGCACGTGACAGGCCAAGAATCGCCTGTTCCGACTTCGGGGGAGATCGCGCGGTCCTGGTGTTTGCCGAGCAACCGCAACCGCTGGAGGAGCAGAAGCAGCAGATGCACAGCACTACGCCAGACAGCGTCTGCACCACCACCCAGCCGTCTCCCCCAGTCCCACACCACCACCACCCCGCCACCGTGGCCAGGCACAAAAACCGGCGCCGCATTTGTCGCCGTCGGGCACTGGCTGGAATAATATGACACAAAGCCGCGGCCAAAGTGACACAAACGCAAAAACTTTTTTTTATCTTTTCCATCAATGATTCCAACCGCCAGAAATTAATCCTGGAGACCACTGACGACGACAACGAGAAACAACGACACGTCGGCGTGGTATCAACAGACAGAAATCGCCCACCACAGAACAGTCACACGCCCACAACTACACACAACCACACACATGAGTAGCAGAGCCAGCATCGCTCCCAGAACCGCCCCGTCGCCCATCGCCAGCGCCGGGTCTCCCCCCAGCTCCGGCCCGTCGCCGACGCCCATCACGCCCGCGCCCATGCCCGCGCCCGGCACCAGCAGGATCATCACGTCCAAGGAATGGATCTTGCCCCCCAGACCCAAGCCCGGCAGAAAACCGAGCGTAGACACGCCGGCGTCCAAGCGCAAGGCGCAGAACCGCGCTGCCCAGCGGGCGTTCCGCGAGCGGCGGGCCACGCGGGTCCAGGAGTTGGAGGAGAAGCTCATGGAGGTCGAGAAGGAGAAGGACGTCAAGGAAATGGCGTTGGTCAACACCATCAACAAGCTCAAGGCCGAGAACCAGTTCTTGTTGAAGAGCTTGGACCAGATCCGCAAGGACGTCGCCTCCATCAAGGACGCCTCCGCAGGAGCACCAGGACCACAACCGCCGTCCCACAAACGCCCCCACCAGTCCAACCACACCTCGCCCGCCAGCTCGTCGTACTCGGTCCAGCAGATCTCGCCGGCTCCGTCCGCCGACTCGCCCCCGGCGTACTACCAGGCCAAACCAACGTTGGCCCCGATCCCCGGCACCGCCTCCCACACCGCCACGCCGCCGGCACACGCCAGTTTCGACTGCGGCGTGTGTGTCAAGGAAGAATGTATCTGCGAAAGCGTGGGGTTGAAGGAAACGGTCTCGCTCGAAGAAACCTTGAGCACGTTCAAGCCCATGGCCGCCGTGCCCTTGCAGCGCAAACGCAAGCAGCCCGCCGAGATCGACTTCACCAAGAGCTTCTCCGCCACCGGCACCAAGCCCATGCCCGAGTTCAAGCGCCTCAAGCACGAACACAAGACGCCGGCGCCCCAGGCCGCTTTCAACGAAGACTCGCCCGTCGACAACTGCGGGTTCTGTTCCGACGACACTCCGTGCGTGTGCCGGGAAGCAGCCAAGGAAGCAGCCCGGTTGAACGACTCGTTGGCGCAGCCCCAGCACCACAACGACGACGATGACGACGACGGCGATGACGAGGACGACGATATCTCGCAGAAACCGTTGCCCCCGATCCAGAACTCCAACATCAGCAAGTTGTCGTTGCCGGTGATGCACCCGGGCCCGTCGGTCGAGATCAGAGAGATCTCCAACCTCACACCCGGCGCCGTGCCCACCGTGATGGCCACGCGCAGAAATGACCTGACGGTGGTGACTCCGACCCCCATGAACGACTACGAACCGCCCGCCAAGGCCGACGGCGGCTGCACCGGCGACCCCGGCACCTGTTCGCAGTGCCAGACCGACCCGATGTCGACGCTCTTCTGTGCCACCGTCGCCAACAAGGAAAAGTCCGACCAGCCGGGCCCCGCCGACGTCCACACGCCGCAACGGTCCGATTCACGCAACAGCATCCCGTCGTTGTCGGTAAGTTCGCTCACCAACCCGTCGACGCCGTCGCCCGGGGTGTTTATACCCGTTTCCGACGCGTACAAGACGCTCTCGCGCCACAAACAGTTCAACTCAATGGACTTTGGCACGCTTGTCGGCAAGCTCACGACGCGAGGCATGCAGGTCGAGGTCCAGTCGGTCGCCAACGTGTTGCGCGAGCTCGACAGGAGATTGTACAACTAGTCAAAATCCAGTGGGTAAAATGGGAAACAGGTTCGGTTCACTTCTACAATGTCTAATTTAATAAACTTCTTTACACTTTAAATTCAAAAATATACAATTGCTTGGGCCCTCAGTAGACAAAGCTTCCTGGCATGGTGCCGGAGGTGGAGGGTGTTTCTGATGGGGAGCGGGTTTCTGCTGGTTGGTGGGCTTCTGGTTGACGATTTCCTGTTGGTTGACGAGTTTCTGTTGGCTGGTACGACTTGGGTTCCGCATCCTTGTCCAATACCGGGCCCGTGCCCGAGACATACGAAGGAGCATGGCCATAGCCGGCACTGGACGCGGACCCGGCGGTATACGAGCCCGACTCGCGGATAATGCTTCTGCCGGTCTCGTCAGTCACCTTGCCGGTAGCAGTGTCGATATTGACGGTGTTGACGCTCGCCAAAGCACGCGGGTTGGTGCGCTGGATCTCTTCCACGGCCTGGGTGGCGATGTGGGTGGCCTTGGAACTGTCCTTGATGCCCACCACATTCACCACAACCTCTTCGGGCACCGGCTGGTTGGTGTGCGGTTGCTGCTGGGCCTCAGAAACGTTGCCCAACTGGCCTGCTTGGGCAGCATGTTCCAACTGGTGCTTGGCCTGCTCGTGCTCCTTGTGGTACTTGTGTGGCTGGGCAGGATCCTTGGACGTGAGGTCTGTCCGCGGAGGAATGTAGTCGGAGCCGGTAAACAGGCCGTGGTGGCCGTGGTGGCTCTTTTGGGCGTTCCTGGCCGACAATTCCTTGGTTGCAGCCAACTGGCCCTCTTCATAGTACGCCTGGGAAACGCCAGCAGCATAGTATTCACGGAGTTCGGCCGTGCCCAACGATTCAGTGGTGTTGAGAGCATGCGAGCCTTGCACTCCAAGCAGCGTCGCTTCCTTCTTCAGGCCGGTGGTGGTGGAACCGGTTCCAGTAGGCGAGCCGGCAGAATAGTTGCTCAAACTGTCATTCTTGATCCCTGCCACGGCCCCCGACTCGTAGGCGCCCTTGTTGATGCCCTCCTGGTACGCAGAGTCCGTCACCTGGTCGTTTTCCTTGTTGGATCCGGTAAAGTACGCCGAAATTCCGCCAATGGCAGCGGCTCCCGCACCCAAGGCAGCAGCCCCGTATCCGATAGGCGCAGACAGGGCCGTTTCCTTCCCAGAAGCGTCTTTACTCAAAGTGTCTCTGGCCAAAGAATCACCGGCAACACCAGACTTGATGGACGTGTCACTCTTGGCGGCAGAAACATCCTTGTCCAAAGCATCGCCAGTTGCAACGGTGGATTTCTCTGTAGAAAGATCTTTATTGGTTGAAGAAGCATTGTTCAAACCACCACCAGACTTGTAGGCAGTTGTTTTACTGTCCGTGGCACTGTCAGTTCCTGGAGTGTCGGAAAGAGAACCAACCTTTCCGCCAGTCCTGATAAACTCATTCTGGCCCCTAAACGCATCCAACGGCACTTCCTGGACATCGTTCCCGGTATCGGCAACCACTCCACCCTCGTCGGCCTCCTGGATCGACTTGCCGTGGTGAGCAGAAAGGTGCTTGATGTCGGGATCGTTCTCTTCGGCAATCTCAATCAACGACCGCTTGTCGTCCTTGAACCCGTGCTTCTTGTTGTAGGCCGTGACTTCCGACTCGACATCGCGAGGTTCCGACGTCGTCGACGCCTTGTTTTCCGAGTCGTTGGCTTTGCCCTCCTTCTTGACAAGTCCGGGGATCTGCTGCACTTCGCCGTCGAGGTTGGTTTGCTTCTCGTGGGGCTCCAACGGGTTGCCCGACGAGCGGTGGGCCGCGGCATTGGCCACCTCGTCCGAGTTGCGTTCGGCAGCGTCAATCAACGAGTCGCCGGCAGCGGGAACGCCCGACTTTTTGGTGTTGTAGCCAATGGCAGAGCCGATAGCAGCACCGGCCGAGGCCAAGATGCTGGAGGAGCCCGAGGATTCGCCGGTTGCAGCGCTGGTTTCGGATGCTGCAACACTTTTGTCGGATTTCGCAGCCGTTTTTTCACCGGTGCCCGATTTTGCACCCACTGCTTCCACGGCAACATCCTTGCTGGATACGTCGAGGTTGTGTTCCGGCAAAGTGTCGTCGTGGGAAGGAGCCGAGGCGAACCCGAGCGAACTCAAAATCCCACCACCACGCGCCTGGGCCGGCTCTTCAGCGGCACTGTCTCTCGAACCGGGAGCGCTCGACACCGCCGAGGATTCGTCATGAACACTCTCGAGCTGCGGTTTCGAGATGGATTCCTTGTTGGATTCGTGCACAGCACCGTAGCCAAGAGCACCGGCCGCCAACGCACCGGCAGCACTGAGCGTCCCTCTGGCCCCGTCAAGGTAGCCGGGCTTCAGGGACCCGTCGGGATGGACCTGGTCGAGTCCCGTTTCCTTGCCAGCAGTCTTGACGTAGGCGCTTTCCGAGGTCAACTCGGGCTTGTTTTCCTTCAGAGTATCGTGGATAAACGATCCGTGGTCGAGATTGGCTCTGGTCTGGCCCGCCCGGTACGCTGCATCTTCCAAGTTGGCCGTGGTTTGGCCCTGGCTGTATGCTTCCTGGGTAACAGAACGGCCGCTAGACTGGCCAGCAACTCCAGAGTGGCTGGCAAGCGTGGCGTCGGGCTGCTTTGGACTGCCAATAGGTTCGTTGATCACGCCCGTGGTCGACACGTTGCTGGAATCGGGATAGCTCCTGTGCAACAGGTCGAGTTCGCGGTTGGTTTTGGCAATCTGGTCGTCGAGCCGCTTGGACTCGGTTTCGTAGTCAAAGTCCTTGCTGGAAGGCGGAATTCCCGACACAGCAACGCCTCCAGAAGCCTTGGTGGATTCGGTTCCCGACTTGTCGGTCGAGCTGTCCAATTCCTTCCTGGCATTGCCGTAAATGTCATTCTTCTTGGATGGATAGTTTTGGTCAACGGGGTCTTCGTTCTTGCTGGAAGAATGGTGCAACGAAGCCGCAGCAGCAGCTCCACCGGCAGCAACACCGGCAGCAGCGACACCTACGCCCTTGTGGGAGGTGCGGGCCTCGTCAATGGCCGCGCCCACCGATTCGTTGTAGGCGGACTTGTTTTTGGCGTGCACTTGTTGTGGATCTTCGTGTTGGGGCTTGGGCTTGGGCTCGGGCTCGGGCTTCGAGTCGTGCTGTTGGTGTTCCGACTGTGCCTTGGCCTTGCCTGCATTGTAAGCCTCAGTGGCAACATCGTCATCGGTGGCAGTGGTGGACGACTGGTAGGCCGACGGTTTGGTTTTCAACTGGCGGTCTGGCGCAAGCGTGGCACCGGTACGTTCGTCAAACGTGCCGTCGGTGTCGCCATAGACGCCGCCCTGGGTGTCTTTGGGCTTGAAGAACTTGCCGGTGCCCTGTTTGACCTGGGCTTCGTCGGCATACTCGGGCGTGGTGTTGGCGTAGGGGTTGGTTGCGGGAACGGCGGCGTTTTTGTCGAGGAGCGTTTCGTGGGTGGACTCCTTGTTGTTGGCAAAGTCGCCTGGCGAGTCCTTTTCGACGGGGTGGCGTTTGACACGGGGCGGGCTCGAGACGAGGCGGCCCACCGAGGAGGAGGAGATGACGCCGGTGGACGTGGAAGAAGCAGTTGAAGGAGTTGCAGCGGTTGCAGCGGTTGCAGCAGTTGCAGCAGTTGCAGAAGTTTCAACAGCTCTAGAAGGAGATCCACTGGTTCCAGAAACAGCTCTAGAAGGAGTTCCAGTAGTTCCAGAACTAGAAGCAGAAGTTGTAGTGCCTTGTGTTGCAGTGTTTGGAGCAGTGCTCGATTTTGCAGCCGGTTGCGAATCGCCCAAAACGGCACCGCGGGGCGGCCCGTAGGCATCGACATTGACGCCGCCGCCCTCCTTCTCCGCCTGGATCTGGCCGGCAATGTATGCCGCCTCGAGAATGTCGTGGGCCGACTCCTTCTTATTGGCGGAGCCGGCACCAGCACCGCCAGCACCACCAGCGGGGGTAGCGCCCGTCTCCAGCGACAGCGATCTCGAGTGCGACCGGAACGGTTTCTTTAGCTTGTCCAACAACGAAGCATCCTTCGATTCGTGAGACATGTTTATGTAGATATGTGTAGTATATATGCGATACGATACAACAGAACCCAACCTACACCCGCTAAATACCGCGGGCTTTATAGGTTCCTGGCCCACAGCAACCCAGCAACCTTGGTGACAATGCGTGTGCCACTTGCGCGGTGGAAAATTTCATCTACGGCTGCAACTCGAACCTTTGTTGCTACACGGTTGCTTCCGCCGCCAACGTCGCCATGCAACCGCCAGGGGCCAGTTACGAACATTGGCCGGCGCTGTGGCGGAGAACCTGGCGGAGAAACGTCACACTTTTGCGGCTGCGTTTGGTTGCGGCGCTGAGCAACCCCCGGCGGAAGGGGAAGGTGCGTGGAAGCGTCGTGCAACCGTCGAAGCGTCGTGGAAGCCCCGTGGAAGCCTCGGTGTGTGTGTGTGGAGTGTGTCCCTTCCCTTCTGTGCCTGACACGGTTTCATTGTGTTTCATTCACTTGTACTCGGGCATCCGGTTCGACTTGTTGTACACCAACCGCGTCACCAACCAGTCCAAGCTCTCCCGGAGCCCCTGGTTCTCCAACACAGACACCGGCAACAACTTGGAGTCGGTGGCCTCGAGCTCACTCACCAACTGGATAAACACCCCCGTCTTCAACGACACCAAGTCGACCGCCTGCGGCAAGTCCTGCTTGTTGGCGAGCATGAGGATCGGCACGTTGACGACTTCGTCGGCAGCAGCATACTCGCCGTCGCCGCCGCCGCCGCCGCCCCACGACTCGTCGTGCGCCACCGACTTGAGCGTGTCGTAGCACTCCTGGAACCGCTCGGTGTCGGTGGAGTCGATGACAAAGATGATGCCGTGGCACGACTTGTAGTACCGCGACCACATCAGGCGCAACGAGCGCTGGCCGCCCAAGTCCCAGAACTTGAGGTTGACGTTCTTGGCGGTGTCGCCCGAGTCGAACTTGATCGTGGTGGTGTTCTGGCCCACCGTCGGAAGGATGCGCTTGGTCTTGAGGATGTCGGCGGTGGTGCGGCCCTGGGCGTCGGTTTTGTCGGGCTGCTTCTTGGTTTCGTTGGGCTGGGGGTACTGGAGCTTGACATGTTCGAGAAACGTCGTTTTGCCGGCGTTGTCGAGCCCGAGAATAAGGATGTTGTACTGCTCGCGCTTGGTGTACTGGGTGTATAGTGACGATGCGAGGTGGAACATGGCGGTGGTGGCGGGAGCAAAGAAAGCGCGGTCCTGGTCTCGGCGGTATCGGGGGGAGCTTGTTTGTATCACGCCTACTGCTCACAACACGGTCGTTTCTGTCCAATGGCCCTTCGTAGTAAGTGCTGTGTTTTGGTGTAACCTGGCATTTAATCTCGGGCGGGTTACCCGGATGTGGCTTGTGTGCAGGCGGCGATCTCGCCCGCGACATAAAAACGCAAATTTTAACCACGAAAAACCACCAAAAACCTTATTACTACAACCGCTCTACAGCTGTTAGTTGGTGGAGCTAGCATTGGTGTTAGGTCCATGAACTATCCAGACGGTGCGGAGACTACGTGATGATCAACTGATAGGGACAACTGAGCTCAGCATTGATGATAGTTGTTCAAAGATAGTAGAAAAGTATCTGACAGTCATCGCATCGGACGGAGAAAACAGCACAAGAAGAGAGAAAGGTGTTGCAACAGAGCAGCAAAGCGTAAAACTACAACAGCAGGTAGAACACACGGAGTTTTATTAACTAGACATTCTTTTTGGTGGTGTTGGTGTTGCCGACGTAGATGTAGTTGACGACAAACAAGAACCACGCAGCGACGACGGTGGCGGCGCTGGCAATGTACACCCACGAGTTGGTGATGTCCCACGATCTCTTGTACTCGTCGTTGGCCAAGTGTCTGACGGTGACGATCTTCTTGTCGCCCAAGAACGTCCAGCCCGATCTCTTGTAGTCCAATTCGAACGTGAACATGCCGTGGTGGTCGGGCACGGTGAAGTTGGCGTAGTACACCTCGGTGTCCAACACGTCCGAGTCTCTGACGGACGCAGCGGGGCCCAACGACTCCAAGTTGAGTCTGTGGTACGGATCCAACATCTTGAACGCGAGCTGCAACTTGTCGTCGTCGTCGGTGACGACGTATGGCTCCCAGTGGCCGTCCACCAACTGCGACACACCCACGGTGTAGATGGCCTGGTGGTTGATGCGGTACAACGTGGGGTTGGTGTCCTGGGGCGAGTCGTTGTTGTAGTGCTGGACGAACTGGAGCTTCAACACGTTTCTGTTCTGGAACGCCCAGTCGACCAAATCGCGCTGTTCAAGCAAGGACTCGGCCCCGAGCCACGTCAATCTGGCGTTGTTCAACGACTGGAGGCCCACGGCAAGGAACCCCTGCTCGCCAAACGTCCACGTTGCGTCCTGTTCGACGCTGGCGGCGTCCGGGTTGACGGTGACGGCGGTCTTGGAGGCCCTGAGAATGGGCACGATGTATTCGTTGTTGGAGACCAAAGCGGCGGTGCCCTCGTACACCTGGGAGTCGAGCTTGGACACGATTCCGTTGCCGTGGACGACGTTGGCGTCGGACAACTGGACGGCGGCGTCGCCGTGGAAGTGGTCCACAAGCCTGAAGTTCTTGGGCGAGGGATAGATGCCGACCTCGTTCAAGAAGAGTCTGACGGCGTCGGGCAACACGGCGGCGACGCTGCCGACGACGACGATGTTGGAGCCGCCGTTGATGAAGTCGAGGAGCTTGTGTTGTTCGAGGACGTCTTTGGCGACGGCCTTTTTGGAGGAGGGCAACAATACCAAGTGGTCGTAGCGGGGGGCGCCATCGTAGGCCAACGAGTGGTTGGATTCGTCGTAGGGCTTGACGGTGACGGTGTACTTGGCTTGCAAGTCTGCGATCAAGGAGGCGACGGGCGGCGAGTCCGAGGCATTGGCGCCGTGGAGAGCCGGATCAAAGAGGACCAAGGCCTGTTGGGTGTCGAAGTCGGCCACCGAGACGGCGGCGACGGCAGCGGCGAGGGCTGTCACCACGAACTGGAGTTTCAACATGGTAAAGAGTTGTTGGTGTTGAATTGTCGGCGCGCGAAAAAGTAAGAACAGCGGGAGGAGAAGTAGAAGTAGAAGGAGAAGTAGAGGAAGTAAAGAAGTAAAGAAGAAGTAAAGATCAGGAGTTTAAGAACAGTTTAGGGAACAGATAAGAACAGTTTAGAAAAGTAAGAAGATGACATTTGTAGAACAAACAGAGGATTGAGACTACAGACATAAACCGTGCAGTGAAAATGGCGGTGGCTGAAGCGCGACGAAATAGCGACGCACGGGGAGACGAAATTACAGCGAGAGAGATACAGACACAGAGGCACAAGGAGACTTACATCCACACTCATCTGCTTCTATCTTCTACATTTCTCTTCTACGTCTCTTTATCTTCTCTTATTCTACATCTCTTTATCTTCTCTTATTCTACATCTCTACTTCTACTTCTACTTCTCTACTTCTACTTCTACGTCTCTTCTCAGGCGCTGCACTTTTCACTTTCTGGCCTCTGTTTCTGTGCTCCAGTGAGCATTTTGACTTCACGCGCGCGTCTGTGTGTCAGCTAGCGACAGCGACAGCGACAACCTCCGCCAAAGTGCAGTTTCTGCGTATTCTCTTTCGTTTCTCTTCCTATTCGTTTCTCTCACCTTCTGTCTCTGTGCTTCTCTGACTGTTGTCTCTGTTCACTGTTTACTGTTTACTGTATACTGTTGACTGTTTACTGTTCACTGTTCGCTCTTCTCTCTCTCACTCTTTTCGCACCTTCGCATCTCCATCGTCACTCTCCTCCAAGCATGATCAACGTCAAGGTAGAGTTTCTCGGCGGGTTGGACATCATCTCCAACGGCGTCCGCGTGCACAAGACCGCCGTGCCCGGCTCCGAAGGCTCCGTCACCGTGCGCGACCTCCTCGCCCACATCACCGCCACCATCATCGCCGACCCCAAGGACATCCCGGTGTTCATCGACAACGACACCGTGCGCCCGGGCATCTTGGTGCTCATCAACGACACCGACTGGGAGTTGGAGGACATGGAGGAGTACGTGGTGGAGGCTGGCGATGTGTTTACGTTTACCAGCACGCTCCATGGGGGATGAGAGTTCTGAGAGAGTTCTGAGAGAGTTCAACACCAGAGTTCAACAGTTCATCTAGTTAACAAACTACACATGAAGAAAAGGGTACGACAGTGTGGTATCACAGTATAAGTACATTCAAATACAGTAATACATAGTATTGAAAGTGTGATGTAGTCAACGAGCCAGCAAGTGGCGTTCACAACGGTACCAAGCGACACCCCAACACGCCCGGCCCGCTCCACGACGAGGGCCGCAACCGCAACACCTTGCGCTCGCCACCACGCAACACCTCCACCACGATCTCGTGGCCCACACCCGCCTGGACAACACCCACCACCCGCGACAACCCGGCGTGGTTGGCCGCATGGATCCCTCCAAACACCACCACGCGGTCGCCGTCACGGAGTCCCGAGCGGTACGCGGGTCCGGCGCTCGCCACATCGCCCACCACCGCAAACGGAACGGTGTAAGTGTGTGGGTGGTTCTGGTTCTGTTCTTGTAGATTCTCCGTCTCCTTCTCCGTCTCCTTCTCCTTCTCCTTCACGTCATTCGCTTCGCTCTGGCTCCTCCTCCGGAACTCCTCCTCCATCTTCTCCTCCAACAACCCCAACACCGTCTTGTGGTCGTTGCGGAGCCGGATCACCTTGACCCTCACCAACCGCACACCCACCACGTCGATATCGGAGCGGGGGAAGCCGTCCGCGGACACCAACGGCGTCGCCATGTCGGCACCGTACCGGCGGAGCACGTCAAAGAGCGTGGCGAGCTGCGTTTCCATCTCGGCCTTGGTGGTCGCCAACTGGCCGTAGTCGAGCTGGCCAAAGTCGGTGCGGTACGTCTTGAACTGGGCCGCGTCGAGGTTCAAGCTCGCCATGAGTCCCCGGAACGCGTCGTCGCCGGCACTTTCGGAGTCGGACGTCATTGCAGCAGTTTGGGCGAGTTTTGTGCAAATATGAGCGGGTTTAGGCACGTTTAAGCACGTTGGAAACGAGATTTAAACAGTTGGTGCCAGAATTTGTTCGCGATCGCTAATTTCTAGTGAGAAAGATAGCGAGAACAGAACGGAGTGAATAGAACCAGCAGAGAACGAGGCGGCTGAGACAGAGTTTCAACACAGAACACCACCAAATGGAAGCAGTGTGGAACTGTGATAATTAAACTGTAGAAAATTGTAGAAATCTGATAATTGTGATAATTGTGATAATTGTGATAATTGTTGCAATTGTTGTAATTGTGAATGTTCTCAATACGTTTCTGTCTGTTCCACAATTCGGAAGATCACGTTCTTTAAAGGATTTCTTCTCTTCAGAGCGATTCGTGTTCGGCCTCCATATCCAGCATCGTTTTATGTGTGGATTTCCTGAACAGCACTCTCTTCTTGCTGTTGTTTCCACTGTTACTGAAAGTCTTGATGCTTGAACAGCACAATCAAGAGAGAAAGACCAGAAATTCTGAGCGATTCCACGATTCCAAGAAGCTCTGAGAAGCTCTGGCGTGTTAAAGAGCAAGAATGGCGAGGCTCACACACGTCTGAATGTGACCAACGCTTGCAGTCATGTCGGAATGTCTGTTCTGTCTACATCTCCTCTTGTCTCTTCTACTCTACAATTGTTTGCCTGTTTCTGCATTCTAATACTTCTAGAAATCCATGATTTTAGGTCTCGAGTTCGTGTTCTGTCTCGGGACTTTGATGGGTTTTGTTGTTTTGTACATGGTGGTCTTTTTGTAGCCATGGTCGTGTATCATACTGTGCCACTGTCTTTCTGGCTCGGATCTCGTGCTCAGCACCTGGATCCGTATCTGTAGACTGGTCGTGTCTTGTTTAAAGCGCTGGTTTGGCAAAGGACTGGTTTGGCAAAGCTCCCTCTCACACTCCAACCTCACTCGGCCGGCGGTCGGTCGACCCTTCGTAACTCATCGCAAGCGAATACGTACTGACATTCTCGACATCATCGTCGTCGTTCCCCTCGCTGATATCCTTCCACGAGGCCGCCGTCAAGATCACAAACCCCACAACCACCACCAAGTCGCCCAACAACTGCTGCACGCTCAACGTGATGCCAAACAACCACCACTCGACAAGCCCGATCAAAAAGATCGTGAGCAACGACGACACCGACGACAACACGGGGCTGGTCAACGCCATCAACGACAAGAACGACGCGCTAAACAAGAGATTCGACACGATCGACCCGGCAATGTACCGCCAGATGCGCGCGGTGTCGTCGCCGTAGTCAAACACGTTGAACCGGTGGATGTGGAACACCTGGGCCACGACAATGCCCACCAACAAGATGACACACGTGAAGAAGCCCAAGAACCCCATGACGAAGTTGGCAAACGTCATCTGGCGGCGCGGGGTGATGACCTTGGCGAGATGTTCCGGAATACACAAGTACTTCTTGTAGAGCACCTCGTAGTACCCGTACAAGATGGCGCCGACAAAGATGATGGTGTTGCCCCAGACGCGGTACGGATAGAGCACTTCGCCGTCGCCCTTGTCGCCGCCAGCGGAGGCGTCATCGCCCGAGTAGGCCACGATGAACACGCCCGAGATGGCGATGACGACGGACGACGCCTTCAACCACGAAAAGCGCTCGTTCAAGAGGGGAATGGCAAACGCATACGCGGTGAACGCCGAACAGTTGTAGATGGCAGTGACGTCGGAGGCGTACGTCATGGCCATGGAGCCGTACCACGTCCCGCCAGCCACGGTCAACACGAGCGTGATCAAGAACGCCTTCCACACGACGTACCGGACGGACGGCGTGGCGAAGAAGGTTCTGACACACGCCGACACCGAGCTCGTGGACGAGATGTGTGGGTTCTGGTCGATCAAGTGGCTCAAGTGGTCGCGGCTGCGGTCGCCATTGACGTTGGCCTCGTAGATGATGATGGACGTGTGGTAGACGTTGTGGAACTGCTTGACGATGCACTTCTTGTAGTACTTCCAGTAGTTAACGCTGGAGAGCGGGAGCGGCTGGTGCTGGTCGTCGTCCAACAACGCCGTCTGTGCCGCCGAGGTCCGGAACACGCTGGCGGCGCCGCCCATCGCCGTGCCGGCAGCGACGGTGTAGCCGCCGAGCTTGCGCTGCAGGCGGAACTTGTCGTAGGTGCGCCACGCCGAGACCACGAGCGCTTGCAGCGGCCAGAAGACCCACCACGAGCCGTGGGTCACCAACAACAACACCAACGGCTCGCTGAAGCCGAGCTGGTACGCCTGGGACGTGAACTCGGTCTGGGTGATGAACGCGAGCAACAGGAACAAAAAGAGAAACGTGACAAAGAGGATCTTGGTTTTGGACGCGTGGTGGAGCGACGCCTCGGACGCGGCCACGCTGTGGTTGCTGGGTAACACCGTGATGGCCATCTTGGGGGTGTTTCGGTGGGATTGTTGTTGGTGAAGAAAAGTCAAAACTTGCTGTTTATGGGCCGCGGCGGTGTGCAGGACGGTTGGGGGCGCTGATAAGAAAAATCAGGGACGGCCCGGACCGCAGTACTTAAAAGATCAGGACCGCATTACTTAAAAAAGCACACCCAGACCCTTTCAGACGAGCACCACCCCAGGGCGATGGTGTGGAAAGGTGTTTGTAGCTGTTCTGGGGTGTGGGACAGGACCATTGAGGGCACAAGGAAGAGCTTTCAACGTTGCTGAGCTTCCACAGTTGCAGAAGGCCGAGTTGTTGAGTTGTTGAGCTGTTGATCTGAGCTGAAGATTGCCTTAATCACTATCGCTTTCGTATTCACTCGATTCTGACGCCGAAACTTCCTGCTCGACATAGTACTGCCGGGGAGCCACGGTCCCGGCCTCCACAAGGAGGTGGCGGGGCACCAAGCGCGGCAACATGAGGTCCACCACGCGTTCCTCCGTCAATAGCGTATCGATCCACTCGTCGAGGTACGTGAGGCGGTGGTGGGCCTGCAACACGCCGTCCACAACCGTCGGCGTCTTGAGCCGGAGCCGGAGCTTGCGTGAATCGCGCCAGTACTCGTCAAACACGCCGTACACGTCGGCACTGGCGTACACCATCCGCACGTACACCAACACCAACGCGGTCAAGTACTTGAACTCGTGGTAGCCACACTGGCGGAGGTACGCCGTGACGATGGCGGGCGGCGGCTCGAGCTCCAACATCCGCAACAAGCAGCAGAGGAACTCGCTCGGGCGGCCCACGGCGTCGGTGCCGCCCACGCTGCGCACATGGCGCACGATCACGGGAAGAAGCGTCGCCTCGTTGGTGAGGTAGAGGTGCTGTTTGTAGAAGAGCGAGTCCTGGATGCGGTGGCGCACGATGGGCTCGATGAGGTGGGCCTTGTGGGCGATCTTGCGTTTGTCGTGGTACGAAGGTTGTGCCATGCGATGAGGTGGTGAAGGTGTATAGTGACGGGTAATGATATGTGGTGGTGAAGATGTTGATGTTGTGGTGGTGAAGATGTTGATGATGTTGTTGATGTTGTTGATGATGTTGCTCTTGCTAAAGACTGGTTGCTGCTGTTGTTGTTGTTCCAGCCAGACAATAAAGGTTGATGATGCGAGTCAGCTTTTGCAGTCGCGCACGGAATGTCCACAGTCACCACAGAATTCTGGGATGTGATTGGTTGCGCTTCTGGTTCCGGCTCCAGGGAGATCAAGTCACAGAACTGACGATAACAAACTACATGTAAACGTACAAATACAAGACAACTGTGAATGACATACGTAAGTAGACATATGTTCAAAGTACAAATGCACAACACCAATATACAACAGCACAAAAACAAATACTTTAACTTTATGATACTCAATGACCGTAAACTCAAAGGAGAAAACTCGACTGAAACACGAAATCTTGTACCTGCTGACTTGGAAGATATATCTGTAGAAGTACGTAACAGACGGTTGAAACGTTTCTGGGTTCGGACAGCGAGAATTCCAGGAAAGAAGAGGCCTGTCGTATATTCAAGACGCTGGGAACAGAGAAGTCACGGTCTGTTGAAGGCTGAGCATTGCCAATATTCATGGAATATGACTAGCTACAACTGTACAAACGGATTACAATACTGAACCACTGGTACTTTACACACTGTACACTACATACTGAGTACTCACACACTGAGTACTCAACACACTGAGTATACTGAGCACACTGAGCACAGTAGAGTACAGACACAATACTAAACTGTACGTCAACTCCCATCAACCAACCAGATGTGAAACTTCCAAAACTTCCATCTGAAACATCTTCCTGACACAGTTCCTTTGGCCATCTACCGGTGTCCGATCTAAAACACTTCCTCTATTCTCGCTCCCTTCATGTTGGCGATCTTGACACATATGACACGACGTTTTGCAGCCGGGTGTGCGCGGCCCAAACCAGGGGCGGCCACACGGCGAACCACGGCGGTTTCGGGCCCGATCCGGGGCTAGCGGCGCCCAGAAACCCGCCTCCGCCACAGCTACATGCCCCCAACAACACGCCCCCGTTTTCTTGCCGCTTTCTTGCCGTTTTCTCGCCCCTTTCGTGCCCCTTTCCCGCCACCACGGCTGTGCTCGCAGCTCGCACGACCCGCGCAGGCCCACACCATTTCAGCGCGCGAACCGCCAGCACCACCGCGTTCCTCTCCCTCCCCATATACACCCGCCAATGTCGTTCAAGTTCCTCCAAAGCATCCAGGACTCGCTTCCCTCCGTGGACCAAGTCAAAGAATCGTTGTCGAAAGTCAACCCGGGCAAGACCGTCGACCAGTGGGGCAAGTCGCTCCAGCCGTTCACCACCAAGACGTCGGCCCTCATCTCCGAACAATTGGCCCACGTCCAGCAGCTCGCCAACGTCAACAGCGGCCTCAACATCGAGGTCTCCGAACTCCCGGCCGACTACCTCGCGTTGGAGGCCAACTGCGACTTGCTCTTGAAGTTGTACACCGACTTGATCCAGGTCACCAACGACACCTACGCCAAGGTCTCGTACGACTACCCGCCCGGCAACTACGCGTTGGCCAAGTTGAAGGATGCCAACGTCGGCGGCATCATCGGCTCCAAGTTCAACCAGTTGAAGAACGTGTCGTCGCCCCAGGAGTTGGAAAAGATCTTGCTTGGCCAGGACGACGCCGCTGGTGCTGGTGGTGCTGCTGCTGCCGACGGTGGTGCTTCTGACGGTGCTGCGGACGATGCACACATCCAGACCACCTCCATCAACATCCCCCGCACGTTGTACGGCCAGTTGTCGACCATCACCGAGAAACACAGCCAGGAGTTGAAGGACACGTCGTCGGCGTTGTCGTTGGCGTTGTTGCAGGTGTCGTCGGCATACTTGGAGATCGCCAGCGCCCGTTTGGACCAGGACAAGAAGGTGATGGCCGGCGTCAACCACGAGCTCGTGGTGATCTTGAACCAGCAGTTCATCCACGTCAACGAGTTGCGCAAGAAGGTGTACCACACGCGGTCCGAGTTCGATCTCATCCGGTCCAAGGTTGAGGACGAAGAGAACGAAGAGCTCATTTCCAAGGAGGACGAGTTGGTTTCGGCCACCGAGGTTGCTGTGTTGGAGATGAAGAAGTTGTTGAGACCCAGCAAGAACGTCGACTTGTTGAAGGTGTTTGTCAAGGCCCAGAAGGAGTGGTTCGAGTTGAGTGCCGCCAAGTTGAACGCGTTGTTGACGGGCTTGGACAAGATCGAGATCGACGACGAAGAAGACTAAGTAGGATAATCTATACTGATACATGTGTGTGGGATGTAGATGTTTGGGGGTATTCTCCATTCTTGATAGTCTGTGAGATTGTATTCTGGTCAGTCTGTGAGATTGTATGGTTTACTGTGTTTGTTTCGCTGTTTTAATCTCTCTCTGTATGTTCTTCTGTTGTTATCTTCTCTCTCTTGTGTTCTTTCTTCTACTGTCTATTTTCACTACTGTCTATTCTCACCACTATCTATTCCCTCTACAATACAGTAACTGTTCAGTTCTCTCTTTCTATTTCTCTATTCTTCTTCTCTTCTTTTCTTTCTCTTCTCTTTCTCTTCTACTTCTACTTCTTCTACTTCTTTCTCAATACTGTGTTTTGTTCCACTTTCCCACCTTCCATTCTTTTCCATCTTTATTCTCAAAAGTTTGTGAGTGAAAAATCATCACCATGGCTACCGAGGCAGAAAAGGAACAGAAAGCTGCACAGTTGCAGACGCAATACAACCGGTTCCAGGAGCTCGTGACGGAATTGGAGTCGCAACTCATCACGATCTCCTCCAAGCTCGAGGAACACTTGATTGTCGACAGAACGTTGGCCGACATCCCCGACGACAAGCGCGACCGCAAGTGCTTCAAGATGATCGGCGGCGTGTTGGTCAACAAGACGGTGGCAGAGGTCGTTTCCATCTTGAAGGAGGAGAGCGGCCAGTTGGCAGCCGAGAAGAAGAAGTTGGAGGAGGCGTTGACCAGGACCCGCAAGGACAAGGACGACTGGATGACGGCCAACAACGTCAAGATCGTCAGACAGTAACATATAATAATACACAGCACACATGTACAAGTATCACGCAACCACCAACTGTAACACCAACAGTATGACACAACGGTATCACAACATCACACTTTCCTTCCATTCGTTCTCTACCCTTTCTCGTTCTTCTCTCTCTTTTCGCTACACTTCTTCTCGCTACACTCTCTACACTTCTCTCAATATCATTATCATATTATCAGTTTGCAGTCACCGCCTTGACATACTCATGTCTGGCCTCGGTGTTCCGGCCCGTGTCCCTGTTGATGGCCTCCCACTTGGGCTCGTCCTGGAACAACCGCACCGCCGTCACCTGCTTCAACTCGTCCGTCAACGTGAACCGGTGGTAGATGCCCGCAGGCAAGATCAACAAGTCCTTGGCGTCCAACTTGGCCCGGATCCACCGGTCCTCCTTGTCCCGCACGTCGAAGTAGCCCTCGCCGTCCACCACGTACCGGATCTCTTCGTCCTCGTGGTAGTGTTCCTTGTAAAACTGGGCCATCTTGGCGTTGTACGCTTCCAAATCGGGGAACTTGTCCACGCTCAACTTGACCACGTCTCTGTTCTTGTAGTTTCTCTCCTTGGCCAACGCATTGAGCTCGTCTTCGGTCTCGATCTTGTGGTAAATCACGCCGATTTCGGCCAACTTTTCGAGCGACACACTCTCGCCGGAGTTGTGGGCCTCGGTGAAGTCCTGTTCGGTGTCCTTGTTGTCGTGGTAGTACACAGCGACCATTTTGATGAAGAACGTGTTGGTTATTAATTATTAATTACCGAAGCCACAGTGGTTGGAGAAAGCCAGGAGACATTGTAACGGCTGCGACATCTTGCGACACAAAACGACATTTAACAACTTCTGCGACATCGCGACATCTGCGACATTGTTCCTACCTAAATTTTCACATCACCAACAAGGAACCACACCCGCTCCTTCTACCACGCTCCACACCCCCGCGCCATGAGCAATTACGGCAACTATGGCCGCAACCAGAACCTCGAACAACAATTAGCATCGCAAGAAAAGAAAACGGCGCACCGCCGGACGGTCGACCACGGAAACAACATGGGCCGGTGGCACATCAACAAGAGCTTGGGGCTCACGAAACGACAGCAGCCCATCGGTAAGGTCCGGCCCGAGTCATCGTATCTCGTGGACCTCCTTCCCTCGCTTGCATACTCGTCATCGGCCAACTTGGACAGCAACAACAACCGCAACAACATGGCGGTGATGGACATCCAGACCAAGTTCGTGCACTTGTCGTCCAACAAGGTGCGGCACGTCATCAACACCGTCAAGTGGACGCCGGAGGGCCGGCGGTTGGTGGTGGCGGCACACTCGGGCGAGTTCACCATCTGGAACGGCATGACGTTCAACTTCGAGACGATCATGCAAGCGCACGATCTGCCGATTCTCGCCCTCCAGTACTCGCACAACGACGAGTGGTTGGTCAGTGGAGACCAGAGCGGCACGGTCAAGTACTGGCAGCCCAACTTCAACAACGTCAACATCGTGCCGGCGCACACCAACGCCATCCGCGACATTGCGTTTTCGCCCAACGACTCCAAGTTCCTCACCGCCGGCGACGACTCGACCATCAAGATCTGGAACTTCAACAACGCCAAGGAGGAACGGACGTTGACGGGCCACCACTGGGAAGTCAAGTCGGCGGACTGGCACCCGACGTTGGGGCTCATTGTGTCGGGCTCCAAGGACAACTTGGTCAAGTTCTGGGACCCGCGGAGCCCGTCGTGTGTCACCACGCTCCATGGCTTCAAGCATACCGTCAACAAGACGCGGTTCCAGACCACGGGAACCAAGCGGTTGTTGGCGTCGGTGTCGCGAGACCGGTCGTGTCGTGTGTTTGACATCCGCACCATGAAGGACATCCTCGTGTTGCGGGACCACGAGACCGACTTGTCGTGTGTGGCGTGGCACCCGACGCACGCGTCGATGTTGACCACGGCGGCGTACAACGGGTCGATGAACCACTACCTCTTGGATTCGTACATCCCCGACACCAACAGCAAGAAGTCGGCCACGTTCACCCAGAACCCGTCGATCGAGGCGGTGCACAAGATCCCATATGCCCATGAGAAGGCCATCCATGCGTTGGAGTACCATCCGCTCGGCCACTTGTTGTGTTCGGCGGGCTCCGACAAGTCGGCGCGGTTCTGGTCGCGGGCACGGCCCAACGACCCGATGTCGTTCAAGGATCCGTTGTACACGGACGACAAGAACGGTGCGTGGTACTATGCGGTCAACAACAACATCAACGCGGTCATGGAGACGCAGGCGGTGCCCGAGAGCCCCAAGAAGCTGGACGTGCCGAAGGTTTCGTTGCCGGGGCTCAACAATCTTGAGATTCCGGGGTTGAGGGGGTAGGTAACAGTGATAGCACAGAGTAGATAGACAACAATAAAGGATAGTACAACAATAAACAGGATAGTAGTGATACAAAGAGTAAGAGTAGATAGACATTACAAAAAAAGACATTAACAGTGAGATTTCAAGAGTTTGGTGCTGAGAGTAGATAGAACAGGGGAAGAAACAGAAGAGACAGAAGAGACAGAACAAACAGTAGAAACAGTAAAACAGAACAAACAAAGGCAGTGACAGAAGAAATACAGCGCAGTTGATAATGTCGAGGAGATTAGCAGTAGACGATACAACAGACGTAGAAAGAGTAAGACCAAAGGAATAGAGTCAGAGCGAGAGTTACAACGATAAGCATAGAAGAGTATGAAAGAGTATGAAAGAGCATAGAAAGACAAGAAAGAGACAAGCGGACAAGAACACTTTCTTCCACGAGCTGATTCTGATGCAGTGCGGTGTCTTACTGCAGCTGATTACTCGTTACATAAAATGGTCAACCATCGTCAAACACTGAATCTTGACGGCAACAGGTTTTGTCCCACCAGTTCTACATACATCATCACTGAACTGAACTCAGAGCAGAACACAGACTGAACACAGAACTGAACAGTCCGATGAATACTGAAACTCGACACTGAACACTGAATACTGAGCACTGAATACTGAACACTGTCTCTAACTGTAACTGTAACACTGTAACTGTGACTCTGAAAGTAATACCTGTAAAACTGTTAACACTGAATACTAAACACTGAATACTAAACACTGAACACTGAACACTGTCTGTAACTGTAACACTGTAACTAACACTGTAAACTCTCACTGTATCACTGTAACACTGAAACAGCTCTTCAGTCACTCCTTTCGGCTCCTTTCTCCTTCCCTACAAATATCTTCTCATTACTGTATTGCTCAACGAGCTCTATATCCTATCCAAACCTATCCCATTACCCTCTGATCGCACTGCTGGCGCCGTAGAACGCAGCCACCGCCTCGTAGTACCGTTTCCCTTCCACCTTGTAGTAATCCGCCTCGAACTGGCTAATAATACCGTACAACTCCGACGCCTGGAACTTGTCGCTCACCACGCCGTGGCTGAACGTCTTGCTGTTCTCCAACTTCATGTACATCGCCACACGGTACCCCGCAAGCTCGTGCGCCGTCACCGGCTCGTACACCTTGAAGTAGTGCTCGGTGCGGAGCTTGAAGTCGGTGATGGACGCCACGTAGTTCTTGTCGCGGTAGTCGAGGTTGTGCGCCTTGCCGGCGATGTTGAAGTTGACGAGGTGGGCGTCGGTGCACTGCACGTCAAACACCACCACGTCACAGTCGACGTCCCGCAAGATGGCCATCATGCGCGAGCGCCGCTCCACCGTGGTGTTGGTGGCATCGAGAAAGCCGACGTCGACGGCTCCCGAGTCGAGATCGCCCACCATGGTGTTGACGTTGATGGTGGCGTAGCGCTCACGGGCACTCTTGCCCTCGGCGTTGTTGGGGTTGAAGAAGTCGGACGTGTCGAACTGCGAGTGCTGGCGGCGCACGTTGCCGGCGTTGTAGATGCGCAGGCGCAAGCCGGTGCGGTTGATGTGGTCGTTGAGCTGCTTGGCCACCGTGCTCTTGCCCGATGCCGGCAAGCCCACCAACATCACCACGAGCTTGCGGGCCACGAGGCGCTGGTTGACGAGCGCCAAGTGGTGCGAGAACGACGTGTTGTGCCGGAGCACGGTGTTGGACACGGTGCGCGAGAGCACCGGCGTCACCGTGGACGTGGCGCTGCCGGCCGTGCCGGGGGCGTAGTCGAAGAGCGAGTTGATGGACGAGCTCGAGTCGGTGAACTTCATTGCTGGCGAGGTTTCGTCGCTGGGGAACGGGTGTGGTGCTGATTCGGGGGCTGGTTCGGGTTCTTCGCTGATGGAGGGCTGCATGTGTGTGTGGGGCCGGGGGGGCTGTTCGTCAAATATATCAAACGTCACCGTTCGATTCATGCTAATGTGTTTGTCTGGCCAAAAAAATCCACCCCGAGATGCCGTCGCCTCGCTATTTGTACCGGGACGAACTGGTGATGGCACCTCAAAATTTTTCCGGTCGGAGTTGGTTCGGAACATCCCAATGGGGAAAATTTCTTGGGACGAGATCGTCGCACGGACGGGAGGCGGCGCGCCCGTGCCGCAGTACACACCGGCTCGTATCGCGCGCGCCACCGGTGCTTTTTTGGGTTTGGGTTTGGGTTTCGGCGGACGCCAGGGAGGGGTAGTTTACCCGCCACGGGGCAGGACCAGCGGGCGATGAGTAATCGTTGGGCGGTGGTCTAGATGGTGGGCTGTGGGTTAAGGTTTTGTGGTGGGTGTTGTTGTGGGACTGGTTTGGGACTGGTTTGGGTGTTGTTGTGATGGTTGTGCAACGTGTACCAGGTGACCGATGGCGCAACCCGTTTCTTTTGGTGATGTCACGCTGATGTCAGTTGACATGGGCCGTGGCCATGGGCCTTGGGGCTGCGGCGCGCGCGCGCCAAACCACGGCTGGGCAAAGTGCAGGTTGGCCGCCCGCTCGTCAGATTTTGCATGTTGGGCCGGTCGCAGCTTATTTCCCGTTTAGGCAACGGCCCCATCTCCCCCCGTCCGAACGATTGCAAATTCATCGCCCATCCAAATACATCGCAAATGGTACACTTCCGAGTGTCCGAACAGACATGACTCTCATCTCATGACTCACTCGACTCATTGCCATACACCACCTTCTGCGCATCCTTCGCCTGCCATCCCTTGGCCCGCGCAGCCCCGAGCTTGGTATACATCTTCATCACCGCCTCGCGCGAGAGCCGCTTGCCTGCCTTGGCCTCGTCCTCCCTCATGTTCTTCTCGAAACTCATCGCAATCGACTCGGTGGGCACCGACAACATGTCCAAGTACCGCTTGGTGTTGGCGGCCCGCGACCCGGCGTCGCCGTTGTCGATCTTGTGGATACTGTACCCAAGCTCCCACTCCGACCCGACTCGCGACGGATACGGACACTGCAGCGCCGAAACACTGCCGTCCAACACATGCCGGTCGATGTCGATGTAGTACGAGCCCACGTCGGTGTGCTGCACCGACGTCTCGTTGAACTCACGGAGCGAGTCGCGGTGGCTCCGCAAGTTGTCCAACCGTTCCTCCGGCGTGAGCTCGTCCCGGAAACTCGTCTTGAAGTTGCGTGAAAAGCCCTGCAACTTGGCCACCTGGCCGTCCGACACCGGCACCGCCAGCACATACATCCGCGTCTTGCGCTCGGCCTGCGAATACTTGGTCTTCATCACCAACCGGAACGCGGTGTCGTCGCCCATATCCGCCACCACCACCCTGAGCAAGTGTTCCCAGATCGCCAACGACATCTTGAACTGGGTCTCGGCCACGTACGAGGGCAACATGTCGCTGGTCTCGCTCAAATCGATGTTGTCTTCGTTGGGAATGGCGTTCTTGAGCTCTTCGACCTTGGCGTGGCTGTAGAAAACATGGTCGAGCTCGCTCAACGGCAAGTACTGGAACCCAAAGAACGTGTTGACGTTGTGGTACGCCACGTAGATGCCGTCCATCTGGCCGATCCGCGCCTGGAACGCATACTTGAGCAACGCCCCGGTGGTGATCAAGTCTCTATACTCTTTTTCAAACGACTCGAACGGGCCACTGAGCTTCCAGATCTGGTACTCGTTGGTTTCGACCGTGGGCAGGCCGCTGTTGTACCTCACCGAGCACGCGGCCCGTGTCTTGAGGTCAAACGTCCCGTTCCCCGGCAACCGTTCGTCGTAACAGTCCAACTGCGATCTCATCAAAAAGTCTCCGTACGTGGCATAGTTGTACACGTTGGCCGGTCTGTCGGCGTCGCTGAGCACGGCGTCCGAATCGAGCCGATACTTGTCGAACTCGCCTTCCTCCGTCGTCAACAACGTCTCCAAACAATGGCCCATCGCCGAAAGCAAGATCTCGTTGTCGTACGACTTGTCCGACTCCATGGCATACACCGTCTTGCCCGTCGTTTGGTTCTTACCCTTGGGAATCACCACGAGCGACGCAGGAAGCTCGGTGATCAACCCGGAGAACTGCGGGAACTGGAACCGCGTCACCTTGGCCGGGTGGTAGTTGTTGAGCAAAAAGTAGAACTGGATCAACGTCGATGTCATCGAAGATGTCGACGAATAAAAGTGTTTGTTGCATTCGTTGGACGCCTGCAAGAGCCGTACATCTTTCGATACCGTCTGGAACGCACTGATGGCCTCGAAATTGAAGTCCCGATAGTTGATGATCTTCTTCAAGTACGGAGGAAAGTTGTAGACTCGCGTCCGCGGGTCCTGGAAGAAGTGGACCCCGGGAGAAAACAACGCCCGGTCCAAGTTATGGGCAAGCTGGGGGATCTTGGCCTTGTTGAGGCCATATGCTTGTTCGACACTGGTGTCGGAAACCGAGACCGTTTCGGACACGATCTTTTTGGCGTCGGTTGTTTCGAACCGTTCGTTGTAGTGCCGGCTGTGTCGTGGGACCATCGACTTCAAGGTGTGCGGCAGGCGTTTCAACTCGTCCTTCGCCTTGTACTGCTTGATCCGCGCCGCCAGGGCTGGTTTATGCTCGGGCCGCGGCACGGCGGTCGACCTGGCCGATGCTTGTGCTTGTGCTTGTGGTTCGGGGTCTGTTTCGTCCACAAGCGCCTTTTTGTAGGGCGAAAACGTCGAATTCTTCCGTGTGGCCGCTGAATGGCGCTGGATCCGCTTCCTCTTGAGCTCGAGCTTGTGTTCGGGACTCACTGCCTTCTTGTCGTGCTTGGCTGCCTGGTTCGTCTTGTTGATTGCCCAGCGGGCGCCCGAGCTCAACACGTTCTTTTCAAGGTCCTTGGTGTAGCTCATGTCAACCTTCTTGGGCGGATACTTGGACGGCGGCACGTCGTCGCTTTCGCTATTCAATGATGCTATCTCCTTGTCGTTGACCATCAACCGCGAGGTGTTCTTGAGGGCGGACGCGAGGTCGATGGATTTCTGTTTCTTGGTCCGCTTGGGTTTGGTGTCGTCTTCGGTACTGATGCATCGTACGGCAACTCTATGTGGCCACGACGGCCGGCTGCTGACGGCCCCATTCCGGATAAGTTTCAACATGGTGATACTCATCTCTAATTTGATTTTCAGTTCTGGGTGCGAATGTGGAGAATCGAGGTGCAAGTGCTGGTGCTGGTGCTTGCAGCGCAGGGTATCAGGGAAGTGGAAAACGAGAACAAGATCCAGATCAGTGTTCTAGCTTCAATGAATTGAAGAAGTTGAGGTGATGATCTTGATGATCTGGCGGAGGACAAAGATGTCGTATTATTATCATGTATTTCAGTCTGTATGGCTTAAACTGGGGTACGATCTCAGTACAGTTTCTCAAGTCTGTTTGCCGGAAATACTCCCAGCCAGCGTGCTTGCATTCACGTCCTCTTTTTACAAGCATTCCTTGATGAATAAGTACTTTTTGTAAAATTGTGGTTTTTGGCTGAATTGTTGCAAATTGATAAATATTCCTTACAGTTAACATCATATAATTTACACAACAATACACAAACAAGAGAGACAAACTACCAATAATATGTATATTTTAACAACTTAGATTAATGAGCCAGTACTGTTCTTGTCTTTACCATACTTAAAGCACCAGCGGTGGCTACCGTTGACTGGTGTGGTACAATTCTATCTAAAGCACTATACTAAACAGAAAACCTTTAAAATCCACAAACTAGTCCAATAAACAGTACAACCATCCGATACAGAACCACAAACACCACACATTACTGCACACCACCATCAATACCCACCGCCACCATCCTTGGTCCTCACCTGGCAAATGGCTGCAACATCATGGCCGGATTGTTCAGTCACGTGCATTAAACAGCCATTAGGGCTGGCAACCTAATCTACACACAGGACGCAGCCCGTCCACGCCATTGCACTTAACTATGGCGGTCCGGATTTTTCCACTGCAGCGTGAAAAAAACCACCACTATCAAAAAATTTAAAAAAAGTTTCACTCTGTTAGACTAAGCAAATCAGTGATTTACAATGGGTATGTGCCATACATAAAACGAGTTCGTTAGAGTGACTAGAAGCATAAGCAGAGGACCATCGAAGCAGAACGGATATGAAGAAAGGAACGACTTGACCCCCAGACGTCCTTGATGAAATATTGAACCTGTGGACGTCCCGTCCCGGCGGTGCAACTCTGTCACCAGACAACAAAACGAAAACGAAACGAAACAACGAGGAAATTTCCTCCGTCAGGTTCTGGAAATACTAACAAGTACAGGTAGAGTTATTCGTAACCAAAGAAAAGGTGCTGGTTCTATCTTCACCTCTCACACCAGATTGAGAAAGGGTGCTGCCAAGTTGAGAACCTTGGATTACGCTGAA